>SZWC01001909.1:184806-227213 GCA_023375785.1 Penium margaritaceum
GGAGTGGATGTACCAAGCCCGAACTTGTCAGCCACACGTTGAGCATAAGTGGCCTGGGTTAGTGTTACGTGACCGTGCAGGACGTCATGAGTGATTTGAATCCCAAGGTAGTATTTGAGAGGTCCCATGTCAGTCATCTCAAAACAGCGAGAAAGCTGCTGTTTGAGAGTATCCAGAACAGAGAGGGACGGTCCAAACAGAATAAGGTCATCCATGTAGAGAATAACGCCGAGAAGGTTGGAACCTCTGCGGAAGTACACGGAGTGGTCAGAGTGCAGGCGTTGGAGACCTTGGACCAAAAAGAACTCGTGGATCTTCAGGTTCCACTGTCGTGGAGCTTGCTTCAGCCCACACAGAGAATTGTTGAGCTTGCAGACATGATTGGGGTGATCTGGGGATACGAAACCTTCTGGTTGAGTCATGTACATGACTTCTTTGAGATCACCGTTGAGGAAAGCACTTTTGACGTCCATTTGATGGAGGTGCCATTTGTTGTTAGCGGCCAGAGAGAGGATCACCCTGATGGATGAGTACTTGGCCACCGGTGCAAAAGTGTCTTGGTAGTTTACTTCAAGAACTTGGCTGAAGCCCCACGCAACAAGGCGTGCCTTGTGGCGATCAGGTGTACCTGCACTGGTCAGCTTGGTCTTGAACACCCACTTACATGTGACAATGGGTGTGTTGGGTGGTCGGGGGACCAGATCCCATGTATGTTGTTTCTGAAGCTGAGAGAGCTCCTCTTGAGCTGCTTCACGCCATTGGTTTGCATCTGGGTGGCGCATAGCATCTTTGAAGCTGGTGGGATCCACCACTTGTGTGAGTAGTGCTGTGTGATCAAGGTCGTCGTCTGCGGAGAGCTCGGTTGTGGACAGAAAACCGAGCTGAAGTAATGTCGGCGGTCTGGTGAGTGTGGCTGACCGCCGTAGTCCTGATTGTGATGGAGTGCTGGAGACATCCTTCTGTGAGGCAGTAAGAGCATGACGATGTTCTTCTGGAACCACAGGAGGGAGGAAACCAGCGTGGTCATCGGGTGTTGGATCGACAGAGAACTTTTGTAGAGGTGGTGGTGTTGTTTCAATATAGACGGTAGGCGTGACTGCTGGTGGTGTTGCATCACGTGCTCGGTTGAAGAAACTTTCGTCAAAGATGGACTGTCTGCTCCGAATCACACGTTTGGACTCTGGATCCTAGAGTCGGTAGATGTCACGTGTCTCGTACCCAAGAAGAATACAGATTTCGGATCGTGGATCCAGTTTGGAGCGCTCTTCTGGACGAACCCAGGCATGCGCTGTGCATCCGAAGATACGAATGTGTCCCAGATAAGGCTTGTTCCCAGTCCATGCTTTGTAGGGTGTGGATGCACCTACAGGCAGCTTAGTTGTGGGGAGACGATTTGTGATATATGCTGCGGTGTGGAGAGCTTCAGCCCAGAATCCGGATGAGAGGCCGGGTGTATGAAGCATAGTCCAGACTCTTTCGAGGAGGGTCTGATTCATCCTCTCTGCTTTGCCATTCTGTTGTGGAGTGTATTGCACTGTAGTTTGGTGTTGAATACCTCTTTCATCGTAGAAGACTTTGAGGTTGCGGTTGACAAACTCTGTCCCGTTGTCAGTTTGTATCTTCTTGACTGTCACGCTGGTCTCGTTTTCAACCTGTCGAACCCAGGTTTTGATCTCTTCAATAGCGTCAGGCTTGAACCGAAGGATCCGGGTCCAGACCATATGGGTGTAGTCATCCAAGATGACGAGAAAGTAGTGCTTGTTGGAGAGAGATTCTTCCTTGATGTAGCAGAGATCCATGTGCACGAGTTCCAGGCACTCGTGAGTCCCATGTGACGGAATTGAGTGAAAGGACGCTCTATGTTGTTTGCCGGTGATACAACCTTCACACATGGGTGCTTCTTGGTCTTGCAGCAGGCTGTCTGGTAGGTCGTAAGCAACAGAATCTGCAGCCATTTTGGTTAGAGTGGGATATTTGACATGTGCCAGTCGCTTGTGCCAAAGTTCTGTTGTGGTTGACGGAGTCGTTGTTTTGGCCGATGTAGATGAAGAGGCCACAAACGCCATTTCTTGTGTTTCTAGGTGTCTTGGGGGTTCGCTGGTGTCAAGGACGGTCAGGTTGCCCATGCGAGTGGCCACTGCTGCCAGTTGGGATGTCTGGTTGTACACCTTGCAGTTCTTATTAGTGTCAAACACGACTTTGAAGCCTTTGTCGTTGAGCTTTGTGACTGAGAGAAGATTGGCTGCAAGGTCTGGCACGTAAAGTACATCCTCGAAGGTCCTTATGGCTGGCTTCCCATTGCATTTGATACCGACCTTGACTGTTCCTTGCCCGTAGGCAGGGATTGTCCATCCATCACGAAGGCGAACTTCTCGTGGTGTCAGAAAATGCTTGAAGTTGATAAACCAGTCCTTCTTGCAGGTCATATGCTTCGTATAGCCAGAGTCCATGATCCATGCCAGAATGCCGGTGGCCAGAAGAAGGGCACTGTCGATGGAGCACATGGCCAACTCTTCCGTCACAAATTCTTCTTTTGTCAGGGTGTGATGTGCTATCTCTTCTGTTGCTGAACCATAGATTGGATGCTCTGGCTGCGAGGCTGACATGTCTTTGTCAGGTAGGATTGGTCCTTCAGATAGAAGATTTAGCTGAAAATTGTCTTCTTCGTCTGATGACTCATGTGCTTTGGTGGATCCTGTAAGGAAAGCAGCCACGGTTGACATGTAGGTGGTCAGCATTGCTTGATGGGGTCGACGGGCTCCATAATGGCGAGTGAAGTGTGGACGTCGTTTAGGGCAGTCCACGGCAATATGTCCCTTCTGCTTGCATGTCCAGCACACTCGATCAGTCGGTTTGAACAAAGCCCCGTGGTGAGTGCGGGGTTGGTTGATCTCTGCTGTTGAAATGTGTAAGAGATCCCTGGCTGCCTTTTCCATAAGCTCCAAACTTCTTTGTCCTTTGTCCTTGGTATTTGGTCACAAGACCGGTTTCACCTCCGTTGTCTTTGAAATACTGTTCTTCAACCATCATGAGTTCTTCGACAACCTTCTCCAGAGTCAGAGAATATGGTTGAATTCCAAGTGGTGCTGCTGCTGCTGCTGGTGCTGCTTCAGCGGCAACACTAGGTGACCCACCTGCTGCTCTTCCTTGTGCCCCGATAGCTTGCTGTAATGTTGTCCGGAGCTCAGCAAGTTGAGAATCAAAGGTCTTCCCCTGTTTCTTGAAAGTCTGAAGTCGGTTGATGGTATCTTTGAATCTGGCAGGTAGTCCACGAAAGAGGGTTAGTACCAGAACTCTTTCAGAGATGACTTCTCCCATCGATGAAATATGGCTGGCCAGGTGTTTGAGGTGGGACACATGGTCTTCCAGACGTGTTCCTTCTTCCATTTGCTGAGTATGGAACTCTGTCAGTAGACTTCCCAACTCAACATCGCTCGTCCTTTCATAGCGACTCTTCAGGGCCTTCCAGGCTTTCCTTGGACAGTTGGTTGGATTGTTTTCTCTGATGATAAACTTGAGTCGCTCTGTTAGATTCAGCGCCAGAATTGAGAAGGCCTGGTCACAGCGTCGCTTCCAGCTGACTTGTTCTTCAGGTGACGCTCCTGCAGGTAATGTGTCAGTAGGGGGATCGCAGACGANGTCTTCCAGGCGTGTTCCTTCTTCCATTTGCTGAGTATGGAACTCTGTCAGTAGACTTCCCAACTCAACATCGCTCGTCCTTTCATAGCGACTCTTCAGGGCCTTCCAGGCTTTCCTTGGACAGTTGGTTGGATTGTTTTCTCTGATGATAAACTTGAGTCGCTCTGTTAGATTCAGCGCCAGAATTGAGAAGGCCTGGTCACACTGTCGCTTCCAGCTGACTTGTTCTTCAGGTGACGCTCCTGCACGTAATGTGTCAGTAGGGGGATCGTAGACGATGCCCCATAGGCCCTTGTTTAGGAATATCATCTCAATGTTGAAGGCGAAGGTATGGTAGTCATCGCCGTCAAACGGCACCACTTTGACATGATCTCCATTGTTGATTGTTGCCGCCATAGTTGCGTAGATCTGAATATGCCACCTACTCTGATACCAAATGTTGGATTTTACATAACAGAATCTTTAGGAATCTTCAGATGAGGTACTCTGATAGTTCAACTCTCTGGTACTGTGCTGAATTCGTTGGTGATGACCTCTCAGTTAGGAGTAACCACTAACACACACACAGGCACTCTTGCCTTAGCAATTTCACTGACTGTACGATTCAAGATATGAACTGAAGGCACAGCTACACGACTTGTATCACAAGCTTTCCAACGGTACCAAACTTGTTCAAAATGGTTACACACAGACGAAATAATAGGAAATACAAACCTACAGCTACTTATCTGTCTACACTAGCTAGAAGCAAAAAAGTATAAGTGTTGACACAGTCCGGTCTCCTTGTGTCTCCATAGGATCTTCCTGACACCGCTCGATGATCCACGATCATCGGCAGACCGAGGTTCGCGGATGCCCAGCGCCCTCTGTGTGATCCACCGACGAGATCGTCCGGATCTGCGGTAGCTTCTTCATGACCATCGATCTGGCTCGGGCATTTGTCTCACGATGATGGACCGACCGCACCTCTCGATTCAGCGACGGCACCGATCAATCCAAACGCCCTCGCAGGATGCCTGACCACAAGATCCATCTTTAGAAGGAGGAATATCTTCAGCGTTTCCTTGGTCCTTGCCACGTCAGCAGCCTCGAAGTCGAGAGGAGCTCACGCTCGCACTCTCGCCTCGTCTGCCGGACCACACATCCTGTTGGTCCAAAACTTGCCGAAACATATGACTTCTGGTAAAGGTATTCCGTCAGCTCTTCGGAGCTCCAATAGGATGAGTAGAGAGAATAGGGTCGCGGATGGATGGATCAGTGGGACGCCTAAAGAGGCATGCCCACAGCCATACCATGCCCCGCCATAGAGGATAGACAGGAGGGTCGAGAGAGAGATGACGATCTCACTCTCGGCCCTCTTGTTTTTCCTTTTTGTTGATGTTGTGCCGAGCCCAGTAGATCATTGGATCAAGATGATCTGACGGTTGTCCTTTTTCCAACAGAAGGATATGGAGCTCCACCAGACGGATGTAATGACGGCCTTCCTCGATGGCATAATCGACAAAGAGATCTACATAGAGGTGTCGGAGGGGGTGGAGGCACCGGAGGGAAAGGCATGCAAGCTACAAAATTCCTAGTACGAGCTAAAACAATCACCATGATGCTGGTACCAACAGATGGACAGCTTCATGGAACAACTCGCCTTGAAGCACTGTGAGGTGGATCACAGTGTGTATGTACCATGCAGCAAGAAGCTCCATCAGATCATTGCACTCTACGTGGACGATCTGATCTTGTACTCCTCAGACCTGCCGAGCCTACAGCAGCTCAGCAGCAGGTTCCAGATGTCGGACATGGGAGAGCTGGAGTTCTACGTTGGGATGAGCATTACGGGGAACCGGAGGGCGCGCACCCTTGATCTGGGGCAGGCCAAATGGCTGAGGTGGCTGAGGTGCTCAAGCGGTACAACATGGAGGATTGCAAACCAGTCTGCAGTCCTTTGTCCATGACCTGTGAACTGAGTGCGGCGATGGTACCGCAAACAAAAGGAGAGCAGGAGGATATGGCAGGAGTGCCCCACTAATCGGCGGTGGACAGCCTCATGCACGCAATGGTGGCGACTCGACCAGACCTGGCCTACGCGGAGAATCCACGTACCTGTTCACTTGTGGGCCAAGTGAGCAGGTACGTGGCCGATCGAGGCCCACTACACTGGCAGGTGGTCAAGCACATCCTCCACTACCTGCAGGCGGCACGGCATGCGCGCCTGCGGTATGCCGGCAATGGACGGGCGGACCCCTGTGACACGGATGCAGACTATGCTAGCTATGTGGAAAAGTGGAATTCCACATCTAGCTACATGTTCTTCCTCGTTGGTGCAGCGGTCTCATGGTGCAGCAGGAAGCAGGACTGCATCACCACCTCCACAGTGGAAGCTGAGTACATCGCGCTGGCCGAGGTGGTCAAGGAGGCGGTGTGGCTCCGCTTGTTGTTGGGGGAGCTGGACATGCCGCAGCAGGAGCCTACGGTGGTGCAAGAGGACAACACCGGCTCCATCTTGTTGAACAACAACACAAAACAACACAGAAGGACAAAACACATCAATGTGCATTATCACTACGCACGGGAAATGGTTGAAAAGGGACAGGTGGTGCTACAATACTGCAGCACACACAACATGCTTGCGGATTGCTTGACCAAAGTGCAACCCGCGGACCGGCACACGATGAGCGTGACCGGGCTTGGGATGACCAACTATAATGGGCTGGAGGGTGCAGCGGAAGACGAGTGAGAGCAAGCTTGAGCAGCGGGCATGGCAAGTGCAAGGGGGAGAAAATTGAAAATTTGCCCCTCCGCATGCCCAAGTGTAGCGACGGGAGACGCCGACGAGCTTCCAGAGAGAAGAAAATACCAGCAGTTGGATCTATCGGCTCGAGGATTTCTCAGATCCTCAATGGATGATTGCCCCTAAAAGTTAACGAATTTCTGAATCCGGTGGAAGTTCTTTCACCGGAATCGGACAAGTATCAAGGGAGATATGAGCTTTCACATTTGGGGTGTGCACGACGGCTTTGGGAGCCGGCAGCGACTCGACTTTCGGTGAATAATCGACCGGACCGAGTTAAAAATGTCCATCTGGAGATTTTGCTCCAGAATGACTGCCGAGGCGTCCAGTGGAAAATCCTCGGGATTCCATAGCAGGTTGTTCCTGATGGACTTAGCCAAAATGCACGCTCGGCGTCTGAAATTCAGTAGTACTCGGGGACGGTCAAAATTCTGACTGTAGGTCCACGGACAGGTTTCAAACCTCCTTACACACCATCACCAAGCTCAATGATGGACTCGTCAAAACAGACTCCAAAGGCGTGAGAGTCACCGCCACTACATTTAGGAACATCTGCGCCTCCGGAGTGGTGTGTTGATTGGTCCTTGATGTGTGAGGGCGCCTCGGCGGGCGACATGGTGCGCGCTGCCATCTGAGTGGCTGGATTGGGGTGCCGCGCTTTGGCTGACGTAGTGGGAGCTACTGTGATGCGATTTGTGTACGGTTTGGTGCGTTGGAGAGCTCATGACTAGCCCTTCAAATGTTCCTCCATGTCGAAAAACTAATGCAAAATTGTGATGTTCCCTTCGTAAGAGGGTTTGTCTCAAATCTCTCTTCCACTCCTAGAAACATGGCATGAGGCGACCAAAAAGCTCACGCTTAGACTCAAAACCTGTACAAAAGTAGCCTTGAAGATTGAAGACCAGTCAGGCCATGTTGGAATTGCCACCACACAGGTTTCCGACATGTATGACCTCTAGCAGGTCCGAGGCCCGATTCACATCCTCATTGAATGGTTTGTGCCGCGCCTTGCCCAAAATGCAAGGCTCACACTTTTGTATGTTATTGTATCTGTTGCTTCTTTCAAAGTGTTGATGATGAGGCCGTGTTCCAGTTCATGACTATGGGTGAGGAATTTCCTTGTCGTCGGTGCAAGAGCTCCAGATCAACTCTCAATCCTTTGGCCAGGTTGACAGTGCGTTCCTGGAAGTCTACTAAATCAATCACCGGGGATCACCTTGGTCTTCACGATGTAGAGGCTTCCCTTGCATTTAGCCTCCAACACGGTCTTGTCGCCGCTATTCTTTCGCATGACTGCCCCCTTTATCCTGACGAGCACCTCGTACCCCTTGTCTGTCAAGCTGCTGAGACTTAGAATGTTAGCCAAGCCAGGTACGTGCTGCACGTCCTTGATGACACGGCACATCTGTTTCCCATCAACCACCACTTCACATCTCGCAGTGGTACTACTTCCATGACTGTAGCCTGCCATAATGGACACCAGCAGCATGAGCGCCTCCATGTTCTTCTTTGAAAATATCTCCTTCTGTGCGGCCTTCGCTGTCGCTTCTTCAAGGACCTCCATTCCCTTTGTGACCTACAGAAGCCCATTATGCACGAGGTGGAGCTCAAAGTACCACATCCATAGCCAAATGCCAGGACCACCTTCAGACTTCTGGATGGGCAACGTCTCCTTGTGCGCCATTTGTGCATTCTTCCAATCCGGGTCCTCAGAGTTTGATGGAGATGTCACCAGCATGACAATCCTGTCCGCCGTGAAAGCCATGAGCGATGTGAAGACCGGTCAGGGCTGTTGGCCCATAACCCTTTGTCAAAAAACCGCCGCTGTGTGTGGTAGTTCTAACAAGCGTTGACGGACCTTCACTGTCGTGGCTTTGTTTTGTGCGAGTTCTGAGTCTAAGCGTGAGTTTTCTGGTCGCCTTACTCTATGTTCGTGGGAGTTGCACAGAGTTGCATAAAAATGACTTTTGCGAAGGGAATAAAAAAACATTGCATTAGTTTTTGGACATAGACATCACATGACAAGTTGTAGGGCTAGCAACAACCTTTGCAATACACCAAACCACATACAATTTGGTTAACCCTAGCTCCTGCTATGTCAGCCGAAGTGCGGTACCCCAATCCAGCCGCTCAGTTGGCAGCGCGCACAATGTCCGCCCGCTGAGGTGTTCTCACACATCAAGGGCCCATCAAAATGCCTTTCCGGGGGCGCAGATGTCCCTACACATAGTTACGGTGCTCCCTGTACTTTTGGAATGCGTTTTGATGAGTTAATCATCGAGTTTAGTGATGGGAATTGACGTGGTTCGAAACCTGTCCGCGCACCTGCAGTCGGAATTTTGACAGTCCCCGAGTAACAAACTATACTAATGAGTTCTGGACTTTGAGCCAGGAATCTGGCTACGTCCCTCAGTAACGACCTGCATTACTGGTCCCGGTGAATCTTATCCACTGGAGGCCTCGGCAGTCTTCTGGAGCTAAATGACCAGGTGTACATTTGTTTGTCGTTCCGGTGGAATTTTCACCAGTAGTTGAATCGTGGCCGACTCCCTGAGCCACCGAGCACATCACAATTTTGAAAGCCCATATCTCCATTGTTACTTGTCCGAATCTGGTGAAACAACTTCCACCGAATCCAATTACATGTCAAGTTTTAGGAAATTTAATCGAATCTGGATTTCAGGCACTCTCTAGGAAGTTAGAGAAAAAAGTGAGGATTTCCCCCCCTCCAGCGGCTTGTCGACGCCTCCCGGCATTGCACCCGGGCATGCTAAGGAGAAACATACAACATTCAGCTCTTTTGCGGCTTCTATCATGCACTCTGCCATGCCAGCCCAGTGATCTATGCCTGCATTGCACCGCTTGGCAGCATTACGCCTCCTCCAGCTATGAAGTGGTGACCTTGGAGACTCTGTCTTCTGGTTCTGCTGCTGCTCCGTTGCAATTTTGTCCTCGGACGCATGCTCCACCATATCAGCTGCTGTGTCTTGCTCTCCAGATGCACTTGCACCTGCTACATTGCCTTGGTATGCTCCAGCACCGTTTGGAGAGTGTGCTACATCGATGTTGTTGTTGCTGCCAAAGTATCTCTGCTGCTCATTAAACGTGATGTCGTGGCTGGTGATGATGTCCTTCTTCCGTGGGTCAGAGAAGAGGTATGCCTTCAGCACACTCTCGTACCCAACGGACGCGCACACCTTTTCTCATGAGTCCAATTTGCTGTCGTCTCTTTGCACGGCCCGCAACAACACAAGCGCTCTGTTCCAGATTGTTTCAGGTATGCCATCCTTGGTTTACACCCACTCCCTGCCTCCTACGGTTCGTTCCAGCCTCTCTTCCTCTTCAGCACCTCCTTTGAGGTGACGTTGGTGATGTATCATGCCATACTCAAAGCTTCCTTCCAGAGGCTCCGTGGCCATTTAGCGTCCACGAGCATCGTCCACGTCATGGTTAGCAGCGTCTGATTTGCACACTCTGCCACGCCATTAGGCCATAGTGAATACATAGTGGTTGGCTGCCACTCAATACCCTGCTCCTTCAGCTGTCCACTACAGCCCACGTACCTGTCGCCATTATTGTTGTGTAGTACTTATACCTTGCGGCCATTCTGCCTCTCCACTGCTGTGATATACTTCTTTAGCCAGTCCTACACCTTGCTTTTCCATCGCATGAAGTAGATGCAGGTTCTTATTCTGCAATCATCAATGAAGATGACAAAGCGTCGCGCGCCGCTGATGGACCGTGGCTTGATTGACGCACACGTGATCGACACATAGGAGCTGGTTGAAAGGCCGAAAGATGCCAAGGTCATCGGCTCCAAGAGGGTCTTCAAGACCAAGTTCACAAAAGAAGGTGTGGTGGACAAGTACAAGGCATGGCTCATGGCAGAGGGGTACGCACAGCGTAAGTGCGCACTACGATGAGACCATCGTCCCCGTCGCCAAGGTCACAAGGATCCGTGTGATCCTTGCGATGGCAGCTGCAAAGGATATGGAGCTCCACCAGATGGACGTAAAGACAGCCTTCCTCAATGGCACCATCGACAAAGAGATCTACATGGAGGTGTAGGAGGGGGTGGAGGCGCCGGAGGGCAAGGTGTGCAAGCTACAAAAGTCCTTCTATGGGCTAAAACAATCACCACGATGCTGGTACCAACAGGTGGACAACTTCAAGGCACAGCTCGGCTTCAAGCGCTGTGAGGCATATCACAACGTGTACTTGCAACGCAACAAGAAGCTCCATCAGATCGTTGCACTCTACGTGGATGATCTGATCTTGTGCTCCTCAGACCTGCCGAGCCTACAACAGCTGAAAGAGTGGCTGAGCAGCAGGCTCAAGATGTCGGGCATGGGAGAGCTAGAGTTCTAACTTGGTGTGAGCATTACGAGGAACCGGAGGGAGCTCACACTTGAGCTGGGGCAAGCCAAATACGTGGCTGAGGTGCTACAGCGGAACGACATGGAGGATTGTAAACCATTCTGCAGTCCTGTCTCAACCACCTATGAAATGAGTGTGGGGATGGCGCCGCAAACAAAAGAAGAGCGAGACGATATGGCAGGGGTTCCCTACCAATCAGCGGTGGGCAGCCTCATGTATACCATGGTGGAGACTTGACCGGACCTGGCCTACGAGGTGGGCCAAGTGAGCAGGTACGTGGTCAATCCAGGGCCACTACACTGGCAGGTCAAGTGCATTCTCCGGTACCTGTAGGCGACGCAGCACATGCGCCTAATGTTTGAAGGCAATGTGCGAGCGGACCCATGCGTCTGGTCTGCTCCACGGATGCAGACTACGCTGGCAATGTGGACAAGCGGAAGTCCACATCCGGCTACGTGTTCTTCCTCGCTGGTACAACGGTCTTGTGGTGCAGCAAGAAGCAAGACTGCGTCGCCACCTCCACAGTGAAAGCTGAGTACATCGCGCTGGCCGAGGTATTCAAGGAGGTCGTGTGGCTCCGCAGGTTGTTGGGGGGGCTGGATGTGCCGCAGTAGGAGCCTACGGTGGTGCAAGAGGACAATACCGGCTCCATCTCACTAACGAACAACCCGACGCAGCACAGAAGGACGAAGCACATCGACGTGCATTATCACTATGCACGGGATATGGTTGAAAATGGGCAGGTGGTCCTACACCACTGCAGCACACATATCATGCTCGCGGATTGCTTGACCAAAGCGCAACCTGCGGACCGGCACGCGATGAGCGTGGTCGGGCTTGGGATGACCAGCTATGATGGGCTGGAGGACGCAGCGGAAGATGAGTGAGACCAAGCTGGAGCAGCTGGCATGGCAGGTGCAAGGGGGAGAATGCTGGAAATTTGCCCCTCCACATGCCCAAGTGCGGCAACGGGAGGCGCCGACGAGCTGCCAGAGAGAGGAAATGATGGATATGAGGGTGCTAGAAAGTGACAAAAATAGGATGCTCGTTAATCATCTGGCATTACAGCTGCATAGAGGATATTTCACAGGTACCAACACACTTTACGTAACTCAATTCAGAGCCCGTTTGAGTGAGATAGGGATTTCCAAAGTTTGGAGATCATGGGTAGGGTTCAAGTAACGACCTGATCACTTTGAGCTCAAAAGGCGGCAACGTTATTGGACAGAACGGCTGAGAGAGGCCTTCAAGGAGAAAAACAAGTTGGGCAAACTCCAAGAGACTTCAAGAAAGGTGCAGACCACACTTTTTGGTCGTCCAAATCGTGTGAGACATAGTTCTCATGTGTGACAAGGTGACTGTCGCTCATCCCGCTAGACTAAGAGAGAGTGCTAGAGGGTAAACTCTGAAAGAGTGTATCTCAGTGCTCCCTTAGCCAAATGAGGCATATAAGGGATTTTTAGAAAGCTGTGAAGATGTTATTTCTCCCTTCGAATTCAATTCAAACATTTGTGTTATCTGAAAGCTTACATTTGCTTTCGTAATTTCTGTCTGTGCAACCTATAACTCCCTTTCACAAACAGTTGGTCCTGCCTAGGCGGCTCTTGGTGAGCCTGATCACCTCCCTCAGGGCTGTCCCAGTTTCCATCATTGGTATTAGAGCTAGAACAAGGTTTTGTCTCATCCTTGTGTGAGAGGGTTTTTTGGGGGCTGAACGTTGCACTACCATGGCGACATCCGCTTCCGTGGTTGCCGGCGTCAACATCGCCAATTTCGAAGGCAAGAACTTCTTCAACTGGAGACACAACATGAAGATGGTGCTGATGAAGAGTGGAATCTGGATGCATGTGAGTTAGGAGGAACCAGCTCAGTCCTGTCTCTCACTTGGTGAGGCCCGTATCCATCGCGAGAAGTGTGACCGCGCCCTCGCCACCATCTACCCCTACCTCGCCGAACAGCAGCAACTCCTCTTCCGTGGCATCCTGGCGCCTAAGGAGGTTTGGAAGAAGATTAATTCTACTTATGCATCCAAGTCAATCCTCATGAACATGCAGCTGCATCGTCGCTTTCACACTATGAAGATGGATGAGTCTGGATCCATCATTGAGTACATCAACATGGTGAAGTCTCTTGCCGACCAGCTTTCTGCAATTGAGGACCCTGTCAAGGAGCTTGTGCTCATGCTAACCACTCTCTCTGGCCTTCCTAGCAGCTACACTCCTCTCATTGTTACCCTGGACCAGCACGGTGACAAGCTCTCCCTCAACAACGTGGAGGAGAGCCTACTGTTTGAGGAGGAACGGCGCAAGGGAGAGGAGGGCGGAAGCGGACTGGACGTCGCTCTCATCAACAACTCTGGTCATGGGTGTGGTGCTGCACCAGCCAGGAGCAGCGGAGGAGAAGGGAAGAAGAAGGGGAACTACCACTACTGCAATAATCCAGGCCATTGGACGCGCGAATGCTGGAAGAAGAAGGCGGATGTTTCGGCTGGAGTGCGAGCAGGAAAGCAGTCTGACGCTTCCGTGAACGCAACAGATTGGGAGAGTGGATTCATGACCACCATCCGGGTCTTGCATGTCTCCGACAACACCGCCTTATTCTGGATCATCGACTTGGAAGCCACACGGCACATGACATGTCATAGAGAGTGGTTCATTTTCTACACCGTCATTGAGCCTCGTCAAGTGTACATGAGGGACAATCATGTGAAAATGGCGGTTGGGGAGGGTGAGATTGTGTTTTGTACTTCCGTTGAGGGTAAGCACGTGGAACGTTGTGTGAAGGGGGTGCTCCATGTTCCGGGGCTGGCAGCTAACATCCTCTCTGTCTCATCTCTCATCTCCAAAGGCATGCAGGGTCGCTTTCAGAATGGTGGCTGCACCATCTCTGCCCGTGCAGGTCGTGTGCTTGCAAAAGCGGACAAGGAGGACGGATTTTACCGTCTCTATGTGGCTTCGGAGAAGGAAGCCGACTCAGCATTGGCAGCGAGGGAGGAAAAATACAACATCGTCCTGTGGCACCACCGGCTTCGTCACCTCGGCTTTGGCGCCATCATCTCCATGCAACAGATGGTCCGCGGCTTGGAGCTCAAGGGGGTGAAGCAGCCAGGTGCATCGGCTTGTGAGAGCTGTATTGAAGGGAAGCAAGCTCGCGCTCATTTCTCTAGGGAAGGGAAGGGGGAAGTTGAGCTCCTCTCACTTGTTCACTTTGATTTGTGCGGTCCCATACCATCTCAGTCCTTATCTGGCAAGTTTTACCTTGTCACGTTCAATGATGACAAGTCGAGGAAGACGTGGTTGTCCTTCCTAGCTAGAAAGGATGAGTGCATTGATGCTTTCAAGGTGTGGATTGCTGTTGCACATAATGAGAGTGGCAGGCAGTTGAAGGTGGTTCGCACTGATGGTGGAGGAGAGTACCTCTCCAACAACTTTCACAACTTCTTCAAGTGTCGCAGGATCAGGCACGAGGTCACCCCACCTGGAATACCACAGCTGAGTGGTGTGGCTGAACGTGCAAACCGCACGCTCATGGAGCGTGTTTGCAGCATGCTCCAAGACGAGGAGTTCCCGCCAATGTTTTGGGCGAAATCTCAACAGTGCCGTGTACCTAAAAAACCAGAGTCCCACGCGCTCCGTGCCACCGATGACACTGGAGGAGGTGTGGACGGGATGCAAGCCAATAGTGACACACCTGAAAGTCTTTGGGTGTGGCGAATTCGTGCACGTGCCTGCTTGCAGGCGCAACAAGATGGACGTAAATTCAGTGAAGGCGGCCTTCCTTGGCTAAGACACCATGGGATACCGCCTCTACAACCTCGTTGCTCGCAGGATCATCCGCAGCCGTGACGTGGTCTTTCAAGAAGCCGTGAAAGGCTAGACTTGGAGCCCTATGTCTGCAATTCCACTTGCTCCCGTACTTGTACCAGAAGTAGGAGAAGAGCCGTTGGCAGAAGAGGGCGGTGCAGAAGATGGCGGTGATAGCGGCGATGACAAGGAGGTGGAGGGAGCTGAGAAGGAGAAGGAGCCAACAGCCGGATCTGATGAGGAGGATCAGCGAAGAATGCACAGCAGCTGCCACAGAGGTCTGCACGCCTCAACCATGATGCAGATGGTCCTGTGGATCCGTTGTGGTGATCCAAGCACCTCACAAGCAAACAGAACCCGCTGAAGGAGCTGGTGAACTTGTGCACTTTTTCATCTTCACAGGAGTCCTCTGACCTCAAGCTTCTCTTCCTCACAGTCACCGATGACCCAGTCACATTCGCTGAAGCCATGCACAGCACCAAGTCGGCAGATTGACGTGCCGCAGCAGACGAGGCGTATGGTTTACTCATGAAGAACGGCACCTGGACCCTCGAGGAAGCTCCACATAGAAGCTGGGTGATTGGATGCCGGTGGATCTCCAGGCACAAGCGTGGTGCGGATGGTAAGGTGCTCAGGTACAAAGCACAGTTGGTTGCAAAGGGGTATGCGCAGAATTAGGATGTGGATTACAATAAGACATTTGCACCTGTCACAAAGTTCCCACCCATCTGAGTGATCATCGCTCTTGCTGCTGCTATGGACTGGGAGGTGCACCAAATGGATTTGATGTGTGCATTTGTGAATGGTGACCTCGAGAAGGATGTGTACACGGAGCAGCCGGAGGGGTATGTGGTGGAGGGAAATGAGGATTTGGTGTGTAAGCTTGTGAAGGCTCTTTATGGCTTGAAGCAAGCACCGCGAGCATGGTACCACAAGATGAATGAACAGTTGGCTGGGCTTGGTTTTGTGCATAGAGAAGCAGGCCATGCAGTCTATGGGCGCATGCAAGAGGAAAGACAGGTCATCATCTTGCTCTATGTTGGTGACCTGCTCATTGAATCTGACTCCAAGTCTCTTTTGGACGATGTGAAGCAGTCCCTTGCTGCCAGGTTTGACATGAAATACATGGGAGAACTCAGCTACTACCTTGACCTTCAGGTCAAGCGCGACCGGCAGCAGCAGAATTTGGAGTTTTGGGAGAGCACGTACGTGAGAGAAATCTTCAAGCCCCCTTCAACATGGCAGGAGCGTGCAAGGCCGCAACACCACTGGAAGTGGGAGCAAATCTGAGCATGACGCAGACTCCCCACGGCATGCAAGAGAGCAGCCGCATTGAAGTAGTGCCGTACTAAGTAGCAGTTAGAAGCCTCATGTACGCAGCAGTCGGCACATGCCTTGACATCAGCCAAGCAGTGGGAGTGCTAAGCAAGTTTTGTGCGAATCCAGGAGTGCGGCATTGGGAGGCGGTCAAGAGAGTGCTGCGCTACCTCGACAGCAGCAGCAGCCTTTGCCTCACCTTCACAGCAACAACAGCCCCATCCTCATCGGCTACAGTGATGCAGATTGGGAGGGTGACCTGGACACAAGGAGTTCAACCAGTGGGTTCGTGTTTGTGCTCGGGGGAGATACAATCAGTTGGAGGAGCAAGAAACAAGAGTGATCGTCCTCTTCTCCACCGAACAAGAGTACATCACCCTGAGTGAAGCAGCAAAGGAAGCCGTGTGGCTGTGTGAGCTGCTGGCAAGCCTTGGACAGCAGCAGACCACAGTGACCACCATTTAAGGGTGTAACAACATGAGCGCCATTGCTCTAACCAAGGACGCAGAGCTTCACGCCCGCACCAAGCACATGGACCTGCAATATCACTTCATCCGCGAGCTCGTGGCGAAGCAGGTGGTGCAGATCAAGTTCTGACCTTCACGCATGATGCTGGAAGACTTTGTGACCAAGCCGCTGGCAGCGCACCACTTTCAGCAGCTGAGGGGACAGTGCGGACTTGTGTGATTTTTTATTCTCACAAAATGGGAGAATGATGGATATGAGGGTGCCAGAAAGTGAAAAAAATAGGTTGCTAGATAACAATCATCTGGCATGAGAGTTGAATAGAGGATATTTAACTGGTACCAACGCACTTTATGGAACTCAATTTGGAGTCCGTTTGAGTGAGATGTGGATTTCCAAAGTTTGGAGATCATGGGTCGGGTTCAAGTAACGACCTGAGCACTTTGAGCTCAAAAGGCGGCAGGATTATTGGCCAGGATGGCTGAGAGTGGCCCTCAAGGAGAAAATCCAGCTAGAAGACCTCCAAGAGACTTCAAGGAAGCTGCAGACCTTGATTGTTGTTCGTCCAATTCGTGTGAGACATAATTCTCATGTGTGACAAGATGACTGCCGCTCATCCCGCTAGGCTAGGAGAGTGTGCTAGAGGGTAAACTTTGTCAAAGTGTATCTCAGTGCTCCCTTGGCCAAATGAGGCATATAAGGGCTTGTTAGAAAAATGTGACGATGTACTTTTTGACTCAAAAGTTGATTCATAAATTCGTGTTTTCTGAAAACCTACATTTTCTTACGTAATTTCTATCTGTGCAACCTGCAACTCCCTCTCACAAACAGTTGGTCCTGCCTAGGCGGCTCTTGGTGAGCCTGATCACTTCCCTGAGGGCAGCCCCAGTTTCTATAAGGAAAAACCACACAGTTGGATCTAGCGGCTCAATGATTTTTCGGATCCTAAAGTGGATGATTTCCCCTGAAAGTTGATACGTTGCTGAATCCGTTGGAAGTTGTTTCACCGGAATCAAACAAGTATCGAGGGAGATATGAGCTTTCAAAGTTGGGGTATACGCGACAACTCTGGTAGCCAGCTGCGACTCGACTCCCAGTGAATAATTGACCGGTCCGAGTCAAAAATGTCCACCTGGAGATTTTGCTACGGAATGACTGCTGAGGCGTCCGGTGGATAATCCTCTGGATCCTGTAGTGCAGGTTGTTTCTGAGGGACTTAGCAAAAATCCAGGCTCGGCGTCCGAAACTCAATAGTACGTTTTGTTACTCGGGGACTTTGTCAAAATTCTGAATAAAGGTCCACGGACAGGATTCAAACCTCGTTACACCCCATCACCAAACTTGACCCAAAATTGAGGGAGGTACGTTGGAACTTTGCAGGGGACCCCTACACCTTGTGTGAAGCGCCTTCCTTCAGGCGCTTCGCACATGAAGGAAGGCGCCACGGCGTGTGCACACCATGGAGGTGTTAGGCATTTCTGTGGTGGGTGAGACGTGTGCTTTGGCAAGCGTAACTTGGACTACGCTTGGCCAAATCACGCACGGTTTGGTGCGTTGGCGAGCTCATTACTATCCCTACAAATGTCCATGTACAAAAGCTTACGCAAAATGCTGTTATTCCCTTTGCAAACTGACTTTCTCTAAATTCCTGCTCACATAGCATGAGGCAATGAGAAAGCTCACACTCAGTCTCAGATTTGCCGAAAATGAAAGACGTGAACCACTAGAGAATATCACACCAACGTCAGGACCGCAACTCACGGATTTCTGGACAGAAATGAGCATGGAAGGTGTAACGGGGAGAATGTTGCCATTTGCCCCTGAGTATGTCCGAATGTGGCACCAAGAGACGCCGACAATTGCTGGAGAAAGGAAAATCCTTGTATTTTGCTCTAGTATCTTGTGAAATACTCCAAACATAAATTAGATGCATGTTCCTAAAAGTTCAAAAGTTGCTATATCTTGTGTAACTTGAATCACCGCATTTGTTGAGCATGGAGGAAGTTACAGTCTCTCAAATTTATGAGGTGCGTCGAAGCTCGAGGTCCACCAAAAATGGCATCTGGTGGAAGTTTCCACTGGACCTGAATACCAAGGTCCATCTAGGGAAAAACAATCTGCCGGATGACTATGGAGTCATCTGTCAGATATCTTCTTTGAATCCAGTAGTACAAGCTGTTGAATTGAGAACTTCCAAAATCTTCTAGTACCTTTCACTTTCCCTCTTGGATCATGCAGCTCCTGATCTCATATGGTACAGCAACCGCAGTTGCACTTACCACTGCATACACGAATAGTCACTTGTGCTCATGATACACTCACACACGTGCTCTGATAAGATCAACTGAGAGCACAAACACACTGCTTGTCTCAAGAGCTTTCACATGGTTCAACTCTTGCTTGAGTTGATGAAGTACATACGAAGAAATAGGAAATACAATCCTACAGCCTTTTAACTAACTACGCTAGCTATCAGCAGAAAATACAAGTGTTGAGTAGTCCGGTGACCTGTGTCTTCAATGCCTCAGTCACATGTTCAACCGGACGCCGGTCGATGAATCCAAGTCATTGGCAGACCGAGGTTGGCAGATGCCCAGCGCCCTCGGTGCGATACACGGACGAGATCATCCGAATCCGCGGCAACTTTCCTTTCTTCAGTGATCCACTGCTCCACGCTCGAGAGGAGCTCCCGCTTGAACTCTCGCTCTATCAACGGCGGAGATGAGATCTTGGTTGTCTTGGAAAATTCTCCGTTCTTCGATCTGTTATGTAAAACCGTCGGTCCAGAGAACCAGGGATCAAGCGAGATCCATGGATTGTGCTTAATCCCCGATCATCAGCGGTCGTGGCCTCCTCCTTCGCCATGTCAGCAGTTCTTCAATTATGTCTGTGACTGGAGTGCGAAGACCCTGCTTCGAGTGGAGACATGAACTATGTCCCATTTGCTGTTGCAACAGTCATAATGAGAAGAAGCACAAAGTATGCCACTTTTCCATCATTCCCCCCCTTGTGCCACAATCTCGGCGAGTTTGCACACAACGTATGGTGATCCTGTGCTGAGAAGAGAGACCCATAGAAAGAAGCAGTTCAAGGTACGAGAGTCGCACGAAGAAAAACAGTCCCCCCCCCCCCCCCCCCCCCCCCCCCCCCCCCCCCCCGCGGGCGATTGCGAGCCGAGAATCCCTCCACGAAAGAGTGAAGAAAGGAGCGCAGACGGCAAGAGGAAACCGCATGGCGGCAGAAAGGTCGGCAGGTCCAAAACGCCGAAAATTGCATTGAAAGATGAAACAAAAGGAAGAAGTCAACGAGGATGTCAGCATCCCCCAATGGTCGGCCGGGAGGCAGTAGACCACGCGGGGCCGGGCAGGCAGACTGGCAACCTGTTTTTCCGGGCAGGGTGGTCTCCGGGGGTGCCCCATAATCGCCGTAGGGCAAGGCCCAGGCATAAAAGGTTCCAAAAATCTCCCAGAACCACTTGTTGCTACAGAAAATGGTGGGTCCTTCCAACGCCTGGTTTTTTTTTTTTTTGGTGCGTGTGGTGAAATGTGGGTGGATGGGAGCCACCGGAGCGTGCAGGGAGGCACGGTCAGAACTGGCGAGAGGGAACAAGATGGAGAGACACAGGAGCAGAGTGTAAAGCACAGAAGGCAACCTAGACCCAACACCGTCGCCCACGCCTAATCCAACGCCTCATATGGGGGGATCGGGAGTGAGCAAGGGAGGGCCAGGGCAAGCCACTCCGCATCTATGCCAACGCCTCATGTGGGGGGCACCGACGAGGAGTGGGGGAGAGAAGCACAGGAGAAGAGCAACAGAGCCATAAGGAACAGAAGAGAGCAGCGTGCCGGCTTTCAAGGAAGGGGAGAGGACAGAGAACAAGTTGAATCAGAAAGAGAGAAGTTAAGTGGACAGGAGACCAAGGGGGTCAGAGAGAGCGACATGGCAATCTGCCGAAAGGTCCTTGGTGAGAATGTCAATGTCTGTGAAGCAGTTGGAACGTAGAGCATGGAAACCTCCCCATCAGCGACGGCATCGTGCACGTAGTGATACTGGTGTCGGATGTGCTTCGTGCGGTCGTGAAGGACAGGATCCTCTGAGAGGACGATGGCACCCTCATTGTTGCACCAGATGGGTGTGGGCTCAAGTTGATCGAAACTGAGCTCGCTGAGAAGCACGTAAACCCAGACTACTTCACGAGTACTTTCACTCTGTGCAACGTATTCAACTTCGGTAGAGGAAAGGGAAAAGACAGACTGCTTCTTAGAACGCCAACTGACGGGGCCACCATTGAGAAGGAAGACATAGCCGGAGGTGGAGCGGCTAGTGGCATGATCACCAGAGAGATCAGCATCGCAGAACCCCTCTAGGACATTGGTGCCGGAGGACGAGTAGCGAATTCCAAGAGATGCTGATGTACAAAAATAGCGGATGCATCGTTTAGCGGCCGTCACATGATTCATGGTGGGTTGTTGACATCCTTGGCTGAGGATGCCAACTGCGTAGGCCAAGTCAGGACGATTGGCCACGGATGCGTACATCAGAGATCCAACCATGCCGGGGTAGATTGTAGAATCTGGTGCCACCAAAAAATATGGACAAGGTTGTACTTTGGTGAGACCATGATCCCTTGCAAGCAAAGTATTCATTGCTTTGGATTCACCAAGGCCGAATTTGTCAGCAACACGTTGAGCATACGTGCTTTGAGTGAGAACCACATGTCCCTGGGCTGGGTCAACATGGATTTGGATTCCCAGACAGTAGCGGAGAGGGCCCATGTCGGACATCTCAAAACGAGTGGAAAGCTAACGTTTGAAGGCGTCAATGACACCGATGGTAGGGCCGAATAGGAAAATATCGTCAACATAGAGGATCACACCCAGGGTAGTAGTGCCTGACTTGAAGTAGACAGAGTGATCAGAGTGTAGGCGATGAAGACCGTGAAGGAGGAAGAACTCATGAATTTTCAAGTTCCACTGACTTGGAGCTTGTTTTAGCCCATAAAGCGAGCGGTTAAGCTTGCAGACCATGTCCTCCTTTCCAGGAAGAGAGAAACCTTCAGGTTGTGTCATGTAGATGGTCTCTTTGAGATCACCGTTGAGGAACACACACTTGACATCCATTTGATGCAAATACCACGAGTTAGTAGCACCAAGAGCGAGAATGACACGGATGGAGGAGTACTTAGCCACAGGAGCAAACGTGTTGGTGTAGTTGACACCAAGGATCTGGGAGTAGCTGCGAGCTACCAGACGCACCTTGCGCCATTCAATGGCGTTTGAGCTGTTGTATTTGGTTTTGAAGACCCACTTGCAGGTGACTACTGGCACTCCCGGTGGGCAAGGAACTAGATCCCATGTGTGCTATTCTTTAAGCTGAGAGAATTCAGCCTGTGCTGCTTCTTGCCACTGTGCAGCATCTGGTTGTTGCATGGCATCTTTGTAGCTTGTGGGGTCAACTACCAGGGTTAGCAGTGCTGTATCTGAGTCATCAGGAATATTTTCAGCAGCGGTGAAGTTGAGCTGATGTAAGGCCGGTGGTTTAGTCTGACGACCAGACCGACGAGGGACAGTGGAGGATGCAGCTGCAGCTGAGGAATCAGGTGGAGCAGAGGTAGAAGCTGAGGCTGATGGAGCAGAGGGTACCAATGGGGCTGCTGACACAGGAAGTTCTGAAGCAGGAATATGTTCTTCGGGGATGATGGGAGGAAGAAAGGCGGCATGCTCGTCGATGGAGGGATCCACAGAGAACTCCAGGGCCAACTATAAACATTAAATGGTTGGACCTCCAGCTTGTGTGTCATGTTGAACTTCTCCTGTGGAAAGTCTCAAACTACGATGATGAAGTCATCTGGGACGACACTCCCATGAGTTTCGAAAACCATGAACTTCTTGGGAGGTATATCAGGGCTGTGGGCCCATAGTCCTTTGTCAAAGAAAAACTCATCATGATGTGCTCTGATCCATCAAACGTCCATAGCTTCTCAGGGAAAAGAGAATTCCAAGGGAGAAATGCATTTTGAGTCACCACACACCAAAGGGAGCAGGATGCTGGCAGCATTGAGGTTGTGGACACTGATGAATGCTGAAGAAAATCAATGATTAGTTATTTCTTTGATCTTACACTAAATTACTATAGCCTATGGCACTAGCTTTATAATGCATCCACGAGCACCCAAAATGGAGCAATAGAGTCCCTGCTTCGGCCGTTGAAATAACACATGGTGGAGCCTTCGACAATGTCCATAAACGGAGGTGACAGGAGGCGCCTCGGCGGTGATCTGTCAAAGCGCCCTTCCTGGCCCTCAAACATGGAGGGAGGCTTACCCTGGTCATGTTCCTTCCTTCATGACCTCAGTGCCTTTGGACCCCATTGGAGTCAACCCCGGTAGTGGCATTATCTCGTTACCAATAACTGATACCCAGATTCTACCTGCTACTTTGGTTGGAGCAAACTTTCTGAATATTAAACCAAATCGAGCAACTAGAAGTTCCACCCGCTACTTTGGAAGTGGTTGAATGGCAGCAATCAGCCATTCAACCACTTTCCAGTGGTGTAACCAGGGAAAAGAAAAACTGCATCTATGTCTGGGACACTTCTGAACAGTTTACACATAAAAGATCCATCAAAATGGCTTCCCAGAGGTGCTGGTATACCTATACGTTATGGAACAGCCCCCTTGTACTTTAAGAGTGTGTTTTGATATGCTCATTATCAAGTTTGGTGATGAGGTTTGACAAGGTTTGAAACCTTTTCGCGGACCTGCGGTTGGAATTTGACTGTCCCTTAGTAGCAAACTATCCTGCCGAGTTGCAGACTCCAAGCAAGGAATTTGGCTGACCCCCAGTAATAGCTTGTGTTGGAAAAGTGGCATACTTTGTGCTTCTTCTCATCATGACCGTTGCAACAGCAAATGGGACATAGTTCATGTCTCCACTCGAAGCATGGTCTTTGCACTCCAGTCACAGACATAAGTGAAGAACTTCTGACATGGCGGGAGAGGAGGCCACGACCGCTGATCATCAGGGATCGAGTACGATCGATGGATCTCACTCCATCCCTGGTTCTCTGGACCGATGGTTTTACATAACAGCTCAAAGAACGGAGAATTGTCCAAGATGACCAGGATCTCATCTCAACCGTTGATAGCACGAGAGATCGAGCGTGATCTCCTCTCAAGCATCGAGCGGTGGATCACTGAAGAAAGGAAAGTTGGCGCGGATTTGGATGATCTCGTCCGTGTATCGTACCGAGGGCACTGGGCATCCACCAACCTCGGTCTGCGGATGACTTGGAGTTACCAAGCGGCGTCCGGTTGAACATGTGATTGAGGCATCGAAGACACATGTCACCGGACTACGCAGCACTTGTTTTTTCCGCTCATAGCTAGCATAGTCAGTTAAATAAGTGTAGGTTTGTATTTCCTAATGCTTCGTCTGTACTTCATCAATTCGAGCAAGAGTTTAACCATGTGAAAGCTCTTGAGACAAGCAGTGTGTTTGTGCTCTCAGTTGATATTATAAAAGCACGTGTGCAAGTGTATCATGAGTACAAGTGACTGTGTGTGTATGAAGTGATAAGTGCAACTGCGGTTGCTGTACCACATGAGATCAGGAGCTGCATGATTCAAGAGGGAAAGTGAAAGGTACTCGAAGATTCTGGAGGTTCTGAATTCAACATTTGGTATCAGAGCATGCGGTGCCTTTCAAGGATTTTCAAGAGACGCAAGTACCACCGACAACATGATGAGTAACGGCATTCATGGCGGTCATTTCAAAATGGCTCCATTTGACGGAGATGAATACCACACATTTTCCTTCAACACGCAAATGATCTATTGCAACAAAGGACTCTGGGGAGTGGTCTCTGACCCACCAAATGAGACTCTTGACCCTGCCGCACCTCAAGAACAACGTGAAAAATGGCAGCTGAAGTGCGATCAAGCCTTTTCACTACTGGCAATGCAACTCACGGAACGACTGAAGTTTATCATTTGAGATGGAAATGAACCTCTGTCCCAGAACAGTATGGCGAGCATTGAAGAATCGATACGAGAAAACCAGTGATGTTGAACTTGGCAGTGTGCTGACAGAGTTTCACACTCAGACTATGGAGGAAGGGACCCGTCTTGAAGATCATGTCTCACATCTCAAGCATCTGGCCAGCCGCGTCAGTTCACTGGGTGAGGTCATTTCAGAGCGTGTCCTGGTGCTAACTTTATTTCGCAGTCTTTCTCCCAGATTCAAGGACACCATCAACAGACTCTTGAATTTTCAGAAACAAGGAAAGACTTCTGAAGACAAACTGGCACAAATTCAGACTCAGTTCAACCAGGCTCTTGCAGCAGTTTCTGGTCAAGCTGGAAACCCTCAAGGCAGCAATGTCGTCAATGGCCAAGTCGCCGCATCACCACGCCCAGCTCAACCATACGCTCTTACACTAAAAAAGTGATTGAAGAACTGAGTCTGCTGGGTGACGTGCGTGACATCTACCACGAAAACAACATGCCTTTTTTTACCACTGGACAAGACACTGGAACTGCTGACATTGTGTCCAGCATTGTGTCCGGAATATACGCTCTCCTGAAAAGGACTCAACCCCAATACAGCCCAGCATTCAGCACAGCTATCAATCTTCTATCAGAAGGTCCCACCTGCACTGAAGAAGGAGATATCTCAACAGAAGACTCATCAGACACTGAAGATGAACCCATCCTAGAAGATCTCACCATGTGCACCATTGAGAGTGCATTTCTCATAGCAGCAGGCATTCTGGCATGGATCATTGACTCGGGCTGCACCAAGCACATGACATGCAAGAAGGACTGGTTCATTACCTACACCAAGTTTTCCATCCCAAGAGAAGTACGGGTAGGTGATGGACGCGTCATTCCAACCTACAGTCAAGGAACCATCTGCGAGGGCATCTCCCGCGCCAGCGAAAAAGTGTTTCATACCCTCTAAGAAGTTCTCTGTGTTCCCAACTTGGCTGCCAACCTTCTCTCTGTCACTCGATTCAATGAAAAAGGATTCAAGGTGGTATTTGATACCGACAAGAATTGAAAAATCTACAACAACCATTCTCAGCTGGCAGCCAAGGCCCATCGACAAGGAAATCTTACCATCCTTGATACTGCTGAGGCTCCTACAAAAGGTACAGCACCAGAAATGGTGTTTGCTGCCACAGCAACTACTAACCCTTTCTTCACAGGTCCCTCAGATGGCTCTGGCCCTCTTCCTGAGGTTGAAACATGGCACCGGTGACGAGAAAATGTCAGCTACAACACTCTCAACACAATTGCCACCAAACATCTGGTACACGACCTCCCATCCACACTCCAACGCAACTCCTCCGGCAATCCCTGCCACGGCTACATTACCAGAAAACAACACCAAGCTTCACTTCCTTCTTACTCAACACACATCGCCAAACAGCCACTGGAATTTATTCATCTCAATCTCTGCTACATCAAGGAGCCATCTCTCTCTGGGAAGCACTACCTCCTGGTTATTGTTGATGACTACACACCTTCTGGTAGTGGATAATCTTGACTTGGGTCAAGATTATCCACTACCAGAATGAAGTTCCAGAAATTCTCAAAGTCTGGATCACCTAAGTCGAAAATGAAATGGATCTGACATTCAAGATCATCAAGACTGACAATGGCAGTGAGTTTGTTAACTCCACCCTCAAAACTTTCTACGCGAACAAAGGGATCCAACATCGCACGACTGTGCCATACACACCACAACAAAATGGACGTGCTGAATGCATGAATCAGACACTTTTGGACCGAACACGCACCATGCTTCACACAGCAGGCTTGTCTCCAGCCTTCTGGGCCGAAGCCACTACTAGAGCGGCATACATCACCAACCAACTTCCCACTTCCAAACTACCGGAGGGCATGTACACTCCATTTGAAGCCTGGACTGGATACCGCCCTCATCTGGGCCACATTCGCATATTCGGATGCACAGCTCATGCCTGGATCCGCCCAGCTGAGCAGTCCAAGTTGGATGCTCGCTCCAAGATGTGCATCCTACTTGGATATGACGACAGTTGTGACATCTATCGGCTCTGGGATCCCAACACCAAAACTGTTCTCCGCTTTCATCGCCCAGTATTTGATGAAAGCTTCTACAACCGTGTGCTAACTTCTTCTCCACCCTCCATGACTCCTCACATCCATGTTGAGCCCTCTCCCCGAGTCCGAGTCTGGGGGTGGACTCGGACTCGGGGATGGGGATATGTGCTCAGACTCGAGGTTCTGGACTCGTGAACACCCTTAACCATGCCTCTACATGGACTAGCCACACTTGAGCTCCACATTTCAGGTATCCCTTGGCCACGTCCAAGGATATGGGCTAGCGTTTTGTGGCTGCCGGAACATCCTTTGCTGCTTCCATCTTTGCTGCTTCCTGTAATCACCGTTACGTTGTGGGTCGCTCGATCAGAGGCAAGTGTTCTTTTTTTCCAGTGATGCTGACACAGAGTGATCCACTGTTCTAGTCTACTGGCAGATTGCGCCCATATAGGAAATTGTGCAACAGATGATTCTGTGGTTGCTCATTCAGCAAGTGCTCCAGCTTGTTATGTTGTACAAATCTTCATTGTCAGTCAGAGGGGTTCACAAAGTCTATGGATTTGCAGTTGTCCGTTGAATACCTTTCCTTCAAACACTCCCGGTTTGATCTACAAGTCCAGTTTACGAATCATGTCATTGCTTACAAAGCTGTAAGAAGGTCCTCCATCCAGTAGTGCTCGTACGATTCTACAAGTTTTACAACCCCTCGGTTGTATTCATAACATATTGCCGATTAGTCGTCCTCATTTCCTTCCTCATACTTTGCGATTTCAGGTACCCTCATCTTTGGCGATTTGAGCCACTCAGTGGCCAATCGATCGGCACAGATATTTCCGACCGGACAGGAGTTCTGTCCCTACTCCTACCCTTTTCATTTTCCCGATTCCTTAATTTTTTTTCTCTAAACATACCCCCTATTTTTGCCTCGTTGATTCCATTTCCAATAGTTGCACAAGATATGGCCCGGCTTCCCGCAAGCCCAGTAAATCTGTTCATCGCATTGATCGACGGTGTCAATCTCCATAGGAGACACGATTTCTACCGACTACGACTTTCATCTGCCACGATAAGGATTGTGGTTTTGTGATCGCCAACCATTGGATTCATGCATCCGAGCTTTGTTGTTGGCATTGCCGATGCGATTGGCTGCTGTGATCACTTCTGAGAGATTGTTATGGATGCCAAAAATTGCAATTGCTCACCAAATGTCTCATTTTACGTTGTTGTTATATTAGAAACAGATTTTTTCAGGGGCAAGGTTGTGCCAGTGATGATCGTACGGAAATACCGCGTAGACTCCGTTACGCTTTAGTGCTGATGCAAGCGTAGGAGTTCATACGGTAGGTCAGACTTCTTGTTCAGCTTCCCAAAACGAGCAACTATAGCGCATGCAAAGTCGCTCCACGCATCTGGTGGCATGAGAGAGTCATTTTCACATCTGATTTCTCTGCTCAAGGGATAGTACGCCTGCGGTGGACGATGTGACAGGGGTCAAATGAGCCGCTGATTTGGCTCCTTCGGTCTCCTGCTAGCATTAGATGGCCTTAAGATTGGACCACTAACTTAAAGTTGGGCCACAAACAAGCGAGGTCGTGAGGTCAATTTTATTCTTATCATTTTTGACAACAACGGTGAAGTACACCTCCACACCCGTCAGTCATATCCGGACCGTCGGTCCCTTGGAGTTTGTGAAATCAAACAGCTCGGGAAGTGAGGGTCAAATCTAGGGTTTCATCGAGAGTTGAAGATTTCTCTCGGCAAGTACTGGTGCATGGACATGGGAATTCCAAAGCTCCTCCATCGACGTGTTGAGTTGTTAGAGCAGATGGATGTTGAGGCTCTCAAGTCTCGACAACTTCTGGTATGGATCTTCATTAATTTGAGCCTGTTGGCTGTTGCCTCCTATCGTGCCAGGTGTCGACCGGACGGGCAGTGACGGAGGCGAAGGGTTGGCTGAGCCCAAGGGGTCCTTCACCGGGTTCGCCATTGGGTTCATTGGTATTGTAACATTAGTTGCAAAATCTGTAATTTCTGTCTGGTTTGCCTTGAGAGCATCGGCGTGCTGCTGATCCTTCATCACTAGAGTATTTGCCAGAGACAACTACTCGTCGCCAAGTGTGCTTGCTCCATTCACTCGTGTCATTACGAGGTCTACGATCTTCTGAATGGTGGAGATGCGATGAAGACTCATGTGAGGTTGTTGCCAGGTAGTTAATGCATCGGTTGTCCCTCCTGTGCCGCTGCACTATGATACGAAGTGTTACGCCGAGTGAAGCGTAGGTGGCTGACAAGGATGAGGTGCGGGACAAAAGACAATTTGAAGAATTGGGACAAATGGATAATTTATATGGGTAAGCAAGTGTACTTCGTTGATAAGTGTCAAGGGAGTCGAGCATATGTCATATATATAAAATACCAAGAATGAGAATGAGGCAATTGTTGGGTACTCGATGCTTTAGCCGAGCGACATGTCCGAGTTCACGCCAAGAGTGGCTACACTGAGAATCTCCATCGAGAAGTCAGGGGACTTGAGAATATCAAGATGCGCATCCGGCTCCTAGTAGGCCTTGAGGAGAGAAGTATTGAACATGGGATGGATCCCGTATTGGTCCGGAAGCTCCAACTCGTAGCTCACCGCGGCCTCCATCTCTTTGAACGAAAAGGGCCCGCCCACCAAGGCTTGATCCCACCCCTGTAAGCTGTATATTTCATGAGTTCAGTAGCACTTCTTGGCTAACAAAGAACTCCTCAGCTGTCTAGTGCTTGTCCGCCTACCTCTTCAACTGCCGCTATGCCTTGTGAAGCGTGTTATGTACACCCCACCACAACTTTATGAAGTCACTTGTGAATTGATGCACCGTTGGTAGGTTCAATCCCATTGCCATGTCTTAGGGACATGGAGGGTGCACCCCATACACCACCTCAAAGGGAGACCTTCTCGTCGAGGTATGCAATACTGAGTTCTAGGCAAACTCAGCCACTTGGAGCTTGCATTCCCATCCCTCACCACCTGGTTCGAAGATCTCCCCAAACAGCTGCTCCACCATCTCGTTGGTCTGCTCAGTTTTTCCATCCATTTGGGGATGTTAGGCCGATGAAAGAGCCACACGGGTTCCCAGCTTCTTGAAGAGTTCCTCTCCAAACTTGGAGGTGAAGCGCGGGTCACGGTCCTAGACCATGCACTTCGGCACCCCGTGAATTTTGATGACGTGTTGCAAGAGAAATTCAGCCGTCTCCACTATCGTGAGTTTCTCCGCACATGGAATGAAGTGGGCCATCTTGCTAAATCCATCCACCACCACCAACACCACGGTTTTCCTCCTTGCGCCCCATAGACAACCCCGACAAAGTCCCGTGAGATGTCCATCTATGGGCGCTCCCGCACCATTAGCAGCTGCAGCTCTTGTAGTACCGATTTCCTCCACAACTTGATTCTTTGGCACGTGTCACAACTGCTCATGTACTCCTTGTAATCTGCTTCCATCATCTCCCACCAATATTAGCACGCAAGTGTCTTGAAGGCCTTGTCGTGGCCAAAATGACTACTGTAGTGCGAGTTGTGAACCTCCTCCAACATTTCCTATTGCAATGACGCACTCGGAGGCACCACAATCTGGTTCCCCTTCTCAAGCCACCAATACTGGCCATCCCACTTGCACCCCTATATTGTAATCCCGCCACAGTTTTGGTCCTCTGCATACTGATGGATAAAGAGGCTGCGAATGATCCGAGATCCTGCTAGCACCGTGATTGCGTGCACACCCAAGTCCGGACGATGCAAAAGCAGGTCCGTAGGGTTGATCCTCCTTGGTTTATACTGGATGTTGTAGTCGAAGCCACTCTCCAGTAGCTACACCCACCGTGCTTGCCGACGACTTAGGTTCGGCTACGAGTTCAGGTACTTGAGTGTGTAGTGGTCTGTTTGCACCACACACTACCATGCCTCAAGGTAGCACCTGCACTGCTTGAAGGTCTGGACCACCATGAGCATCTCCTTCTAGTGGATTGTGTAGTTAAGCTCAGCCCCTTTCAGCTTCTTGGAGTAGTACGCGATGGGCTACAACCCCTTCCCTTGGTCCTACATCAGCAACTCGCCAATTTCATAGTCATTTGCGTCCGTCACCAACATGTATTCCTTGCTTGTGTCCGGATCCACCAACACTGGTGCCTCATATATGGCAGCCTACAAAGCACCAAAGGCTTGTCCTTCCTTCGCACTGAAATCCCATTGGTGCCCCTTCTTGAGGAATGCTGTCAAGGATGCTCCCATTACCGTGTGCCCCCGGATAAACCTCCGGTAGCAGATTGTAAAAACCAGAAAAATATGGATGCCATGCACGCACACCGGCTCTGGCCACTCCTTGACTACTTCCACCTTCTTTGGATCCATGCGAATCCTCCTCCTACTGACAATATGCCCAAGGAACTCCACCTCTTGCTTTGCAAATTCACACTTGCGGAGTTTGGAAAACAGCTACATCTTTCTCAACACTTACATCACCACCTGCAGGTGCTCCTGGTGCTCCTCCATCGTCCGTGAGTACACAAGGATGTCATCGAGGAAAAAGACCACAAACTGGTCCAAGTAGGGATGGAATACCTGGTTCAGCAATGCCATGAACGTGGCAGGAGCATTCGTTAGCCCGAAGGGCATCACAAGGCACTCCAAGTGTGCATTGTACATCCAAAACATAGTTTTTTCTACCTCCTTCTCCGTAATGCGGATTTGGTGATACCTCGACCTTAGGTCCAGGTTTTTTAAGACACGTGCACCTTGCACTTGGTCAAAGGACTCCTCGGCCCATAGAAACGAGTAGCGGTCATCTATTGTGATGTTTTTGAGCGCCCGGTAGTCCACTAACATCCGTATCTCTCCTGACATTCTCTTGACAAACAACACCAGCGTCGAGTATGGAGACACAAATGGCCAGATGAAGCTCTGGTCCACCAATTGCCCCAACTACTTCTTGAGCTTCACAAGCTCTGCGTCTCTCATTCAGTTATAAGAACGCGCCGTTAGTGATGACTCTAGTACCACCTCAATCTTGTAGCCAATGTCGCATTACCATAGCTGTTCCTTCAATTACTCGTTCAAGAAAAAATCCCTGAACTCCTTGAGCACCTCCCAAACTCTAAAAGGCAACTCTTGAACTCCCTCGCCTTCCACAGGCTGCCCTTATGCTACTCCAATCACTGTAATCTGAAGCTCTGCTGCTTCTTGTGGATGCACCCGAGCCAGATAGACCTGGCCACCATTATGCTCACACCGCTTCAATGGATGCAAGTTGATAACGCGTGGTTATTTCCCCGCTTCCGCCACATCGAACTCCAGCCACAATGACAAAGTGAGATTTTCCCCGCCCACCTTCACAACTACCTGGTTGCACCTCCAATCCATTAATGGAGTCCAAGAGTGCAATCAATCCCAACCAATCAAACAGTCAAATTCACCCATAGGAGAAGTATGGAACTCCATGTCACACGAACTCACCCATGTGGACTTGTGCTTGATGAGAGGCCTATCGCACTCCACCACTCTGGACACTTGCCCTGCCTTGTCCGATGTCCCTGGCTACCGTGCAAGCTCCAACCTCATCGCCAACCTGTCATTGAAGACGTTATGGCTTGTGTCACCGTCTAGAAGAATCCATAGCTTCCTCCGACCCTTGAAATGTTTCCTCCAGAATCTCAAGGACCAGCTCCAGGATGATCCCTGGAAACTGCCTGGCCTTACCTTCATTTTGCAACAGCACTTGAGGCAGCTCCTTAATCAGCAAAAGCTTTTCAGGGCTGGTGCTTTCCCTTGCGGATGAAATATTTGCAAAAGTAGGTTGTCCCCTCCTCACTAGATCTACCCATTTCCATACTGTGCCTTGCGCTTGGGGCAGTCATGCTTGCGATGACCCTCCTCGCCACAAGCCCAACACTTGCCTCTTGGTCCCTGCTTTCTGCCTGCATCCCGCTGCCCGGCTTAGATTGCATCAACCTCCATGGACACAGCTTAACCCGGAAGCTCCACCCATGGTTGTATTGCGTAGCTGTTCTTGCATGCATTTTAGCTTACCGCGTCGATGCGCACCACTGCCGAAACTAGCTCTACAACCCATGCAGCGCGAGTTCACATTGGACGTGCGGCTTGAGGCTGTCATGGTAACGGCCGTACACCTCCGTGTCCAAGAGGTACTCGATATGTACTACCAAAGGCATGAAGTGTGTACTGTATTCTTGGACCGATCCGCCTTGCTTGACCTATTTGAATTTGTCACGTGCGACTCGGCTGCCATTGAGGAGGTCAAAATGCGCCTGGAGCATCATCTCTAACTGCTCCCACTTCTCTAGCTTCTCCGTCAACGTCCACACACCGTGCTACACTTCCCGCCCGAGCCATTGACTCAAGAGTGGCTGAATTCGTTGCCCGGCCCCAGCCCCTCCGGCAATCTAGTGGCTTTCTTACGGTTATAGCCGACCACCACTACAACACCATTCCCTGGAGTAGAGTAGGTACATACTCCAGTCTCGTGGCATCTTCTCCCATGGGAACGCCTAACGCCGTGAATTACTGGTTCACCGTGAAGAGCCACTCCAGCACACTGCCCTTGCCAGTGCAGAACTCCGGCTCCTTTGGCTTGGGCTGTAGAAAGGGAGGTGCGCATGCCATTGCGACATCCCCCAATGCATTGCTCCCTTGGCTAATGTATCTCGCCTCAACCTTTGCCCACAGCTGCTGATTCTCTTGGCGTAACTCATTGAGAGCATGCCGGATCTTCTCCATGAGGAAAGCCTAGTTGTATGCTACTACTGCCATGCTTCCGGTTGTGACAAAAAAATTCCGGCCAAATGTAGTTATGGCAGATGTACTACCTCCCTTGGGTCCACGCAATGTCGAGCGAACGTCCACGTGCTTTGATACCAAATTTGAACCAAGGGACGTCCGGCGTCACAGTCACACATCGAGCCCTTGGGACGTACCTCCCACCCTTGACCCCTTGGTGTGTGGGCCAATCCTTGAGATGCCACGTGATCCTCTCCTATCTGCAAGACCGCTGCTAGTGAACGACGTTCTTGCCTTGCGACTCTCTCGGCTGTGTTTGTACCAAGGTGAGCTGCAGAAGACTTGTAGGATTGAATGAATGTGTGCAAGGAAGTTCTTGGAAAACAAGGAGAATCGGGCAAGAAATGAATCCTTGGAGTTGATATATCAGTACAAGAAGATGTACACAGTCTTTGGGTTAGATTGGCATGCCTAGAACAACCTCTTGGATTTCTTATGTACCAGCTCCTATGAGCCAGCCGAGAGCCCCTTGACACTCCGAAGCTTTTTACTGAGGTGCAATCACGCAAATAATACATACATCATGTAGTACGCATCGCGAGCTTTTCAACGCACCAAAGAAAACCTCAATCCATTGTTGACTGAGGTATGGTTGTTTGAATGCTCCACATGTGACTGCTGTTGGGAGCACCACCAGCGGGGGTCACGGCCGTCCAAAGCACCCTTGCTTGCAAATGCACCTCCAGCTGCCATCATGAAGCACCCATGGACTCCATTTGTCTCATTGGCTAAGCATCCATCTAGGGGGTGCTTTGACTACATTGGGCGAGAAAGTTGCTCTGCCATGCTCGGGGTTGAGCTGATATGTCTCTTGCTTTCTGGAGGTGCGCCTCCCACCGTTGCACGGCCGTATCTTTCTTTTCCCTGCACCAAATGACCGAGTTCTTGGGTCAATTTTGCCGGGGTTTTCACATATAATAAAATGGGAGCATCAAAAGATGTATCTTAAGTCAGCATGATGATGTAATCAACGCCTCGACCGGCGGCTCCCATAACACTTGTACTTGGGTCCAGGTAGTCCTTGAGCTTGCTGATGTAGAAAACATGATGAATTGCCATGGTGAGGATGCGATCGTCAGCTCTGAACAAGTTATTGCTGTGATGGTGATCAGCCGCTTGCTTCATGGCTGCTTGAGTCTTTGTAAGGGTCTGTCGTGTTTCTTCCTAGACACTTGAGAAGTCCTTGTGGTGGATACCGACCACGGGTATGTTGCTCTAATGTTTCAATCCTCTCGGTTTGGCGGGAAGTTTTCCGTAGACCACTTCGATCGGAATTTACCCATTGCAGTAAAAGTGGTGGATTTGTATGCGAGTTTGGTGGTTGGTAGTTTGGCTGCCTAATCGGTGCCGTGTGGCTCACATATAGTGCAACGGAGCTATTCCAACGTCTGATTCGTCCGCTCCATTTGTCCATCAGTTTGAGGATGGAACGCAGTTGATATCTGGATGCGACTGTCGTAACACGTTATTTGCTTGCACCCGGCTGGTAAAGCTACCGTTGTTGCCACTGATGATGATATGTGGCATGCCGTATAGCCGTATGATCTGGATTAGAAACAACCACGCTGTTCATTATGTGGTGACGAGTTGTCGTCGGCATGAAGTGTGACATTTTAAAAAATCTGTCCACAACCACGAGGATGGTGTCATATCCTTCGGGGGTGGCGGACAACCCCGTCATGAAGTCCATTTATGATGTTGACCCATGGCTCCGTCAAAACAGGTAATGGTCGGAGTAGACCGGTTGGCCTCGTGCGACAAGATGTTTGTCTCTGACAAGTGTTGCATGGTTTGCAGAAGGCAGGCAGGTTGCTCTGTATTTTGTCCCACCAATAGTATTTTTCCAGATTCTTGAGTGTCTTGTCCTCACGAAAGTATCCACCTAGACTGGTGTCGGGGTATTCCTCCAAAAGCATTCTCCATATCTCCTCTTTTGGAGGGACGACGGCCTTTTGAGTGAATCGCCGTCACTAGTAGGGGTTGTCGAACCAAAACTTGGTTTTGTCGTACTCGCCAAACTCCTCGTAACCCTTTGCAAACAGGCTCGCAAGGTACAGATCTCATTTTACGAGAAACGTGTTGATCTCAGCCATCACATCTGGTCGCCAACTTAGAGCATCTGCCGGATTAGTTTTTCCAGGTCAGTACTCGATGTCGTAGTCAAAATGGAACTCAAAGAATTTCATCCATCGCATTTTTCAACATCTTAGATTTGGCTGAGTCTCGAGATACTTCAGGGCATGATGGTCGATGCGGATGACACAACATCGGCATTCTAGGTAGTACGGCCATGTCTTGAATGCGTACATGGCTACGGGCATTTCTATCTTGTGCACTGCGTAGTTGAGTCTTGGCCCGTGCAGTTTTCTGGACATATACGCGACCGGTTGATCTCCATCACCGTTGTCTTGGAGGAGAACAACTTTGATGGCTTGATCGAACACGTTGGTGGCCATGATGTAGTCTATTGTAGGATATAGCACCGAGGTTAGAGTGTTTCTCAAAGAGTTGAATACTTCTTGTTCGCTGTCATCCCAATTCCACTTGGTGGTTTTACGAGTGATATTTTAGTGAGGTACAGACACTCGGGTGTATTCCTTAACAAATTGAATGTTGTAGTTGCAGAAGCCCAAAAACATTTGGACGCCCCAAATATTGATCAATGTCGGCCAACTAGCGACTGCCTCCACCGTTTTCGGGTCCATTGTGATCCGTCTGCTACCTGTGATGTGGCCCAAAAACTCAATCAAATGGCGAAAAAAGTCACAATTTGAGAGTTTTCTAAAAAACTTCTCTCTGTAAAATCTTAAGAACATTTTGGAGATATCCATTGTACTCCTTTGGGTTGCGGCTCCACACCAGGATGTTGTCGAGATACAGGACGACAAAGTTGTCAAGGTATGTGGAAGAAATGTTGTTCATTGCTACCATAGATGTTGCGGGGATGTTTGTGATTCGGAATGAGATAACCATGAACTTGAAGTGCCCATGTCTGGTGAGGAATGTTGTCTTCTCATCGTCCTTATCAAACACGCGGATCTGGTGATAGCCGTTGCTTAGGTCAATCTTCCTAAAAATTTGGGCCCTGCGATGTTGGTCCAAAATTTTGTCTGCTCGCGGCAGAGGATAGAGGTCCTTGATGGTGGTGTCGTTCAACACTCGGTAGTCCACGCACATCCGCATCTCTTCGGTTTTATTTTTCACAAAAAGTTTAGTTCCCATGTAGGGTGACGTGGAAGGTCTGATAAACCGCTGACCAAGTATCTCATCCAGCTGTGTCTTGAGTTTGTTCAGCTTGTCATTGCTCATCCCATAGGTTTCTTTCGCCGCCAGTATGCTACCTAGTTTCAGGTCTATCTGATGTTTGATGTTCTGTTGTGCAATTAGCTTGCAGGGTACTTTTTCGAGATAGATCCCTTCAAACTCCTTCATGAGTGTTGCAAACTCATCCAGTGCGGGTATAACATTCTGAGGCGTTGAGGCCGATGTGGTCATTTGGGCGAGGTGGCAAGGATGGCAAGGGACAGGATACGCCAAAGCCGACCGACAATCAACAGTGGGAGTGCTACAACTGCGGAGGAGCACATCGCTACAAGGAGTGTAAGCTCCCCAAGGACTGGACGAAGATTTCGCAAGGGCTTCAGAAGGCGTTCGAGCAGCGTGAGCGAGCCTCCTCGCATTCCACTACAGTGACCGACACAACACCCACATTAGTAGCGGACGTCGCCGCAGTCGATGCCGGCGACCAATCAACCTTGGAGCAGTAGCTCGTGACACAGGCCCGCAACATCGCTGAACTTAATCAACTCCTACGACTCACCACTAAGGGAGGTGCAAGGGCATTGATTGAGCCAAGGAGTCCCACTGTTGGTTCTGTCGAGTCCGTGTCGTGTTGTCGGGATGGTGATGGTGGGGCACAGTGTACTGTTGAGTCTGTGGAATCGTTCGCCACACGTGACAGTGATGGTCTTTGCCGCTGTGTGCATGGGTCATGATGACCTGTCATGGCTTGATGAGTCGCAAGCACGTATCACCTCCACAGCAGAGCAGTTATCTACTGAGCAACCCTTTTCTACTGGTTGTACTTTTGGCAGCTGTTGTGTCACCTTGCCAGAGCGTGTGACGGATGCCACCTAGATCCTAGATTCAGTGCCACCCACCACATGACATGTCGCCGCCGTGATTTTGTCGTGCTTGGTCCTATTGGCTCTGTGCAGTCTGTGCGGATGGCTGCTGGGCATGAAATGCCTGTCCAGGGTGAGGGTGTGGTGCAATTCCATGAGCCGTCAGGGCCGGTTTACATCTCCAATGTGTTGTATGTTCCTGGTTTAGAACTCAACCTACTGTCTGGACGTGCCTGCACGTAAATGGGTCTCAGTGTCGCGTTCACTGGTGAGGATACCACGGTCTCTGGTTGTGCTACCACTGAAGTAGTGCTCCGTGACAAGGCAGTTGGCGACTTGTACCATGTCTCTGACTGTCCCACGTCTTTCCCCATCTCCACCTCCCCCGCTACACGAGTTTTTGTGACGGGAACGCTGTTTCCTGAGCACCAGCGCCTACTACACTGGCACTTGTGCCATGTCCACCTAGATGCCGTGGACTGCCTGATTTGTACAAATCCCGTACTCGGCCTTGATACAGCGTCCTTTGAGGCGCCGCCTAAAACCGACTGCTTGTAGTGCGCTCAAGGTAAGATGCAACGTGCCACGTACCCTCTGTCCGACTCACGGGCTCTAAAACCCCTCGAGTTGGTCCACTCTGATCTCCTGGGACCCCTCCCCGTGGAGTTCCAGGAGGACAAAGGTCAATACGTCCTGACAATCACGGATGACTTCAAATTCATCCCCTGGATTTTCAGTCTATGCCTGAAAAGCGACGCTGCAGTTGCCGTGCGCACGTGGCTTGTTATGGCCGAATGCCACTCCGGTCATTGTCTCCAAAACTTCCGCTCTGATAGGGGTGGTGAGTTCATGGGGTACCTGGACCGATACTTTGCCGAAGTGGGTGTGTTCCACAACCTCTCCGCCCCCACCACGCCCCAGCAAAATGGCGTGTCTGAGCGTTGGAGGATGCGGTTCGCTCGATGCGGGTGGACAGCGGCATGCCAGAAGCATTCGCTTTCGAGGGCATGGGTCTGGAACCGGATCCCTCACGGCCCCCTCCCCAACACGCATATCCCGTACCAACTATGGTACGTGCGCCGTGCCGACCTCGGACTCGCGCGTGTCTGGGGATCTCTTGCCTGCGTCTGGTATACACCAGAACAGCAGGGCTCCAAGTTCTCCCCCCGCGGTTGAGTCTGCGTATTTCTGTGCGTGGCTTCACGCTCCAAGGCCTGGCGCTTCTGGGACCCTAGTCGGCGGCGCATTGTCGAGCCTCGAGACGTGCTTTTCTTTGAGTGCCTCTCTCTCTGTGACTTGCCCGTTGGTGGCACCTCGCAATTTCAGCCCCCTGAGTGTGGTGCGATATCCCGCGCAGGGGGGGTGGGCTGATGGATACAGTTGTTCCGGTCACCCTTGGCGCTACCGGTCCGTCCCACACGCCAGCTAGCTCACCTGCGATGCCCATCCCACCTGCGTTGCCCACACCACCTCTCCCGCCTGTGTCTCTTCTTGCGTCAGTCCCTCCCCTTCTCGACGCCTACGTCACCTGTTGAATCCTTGGTGCCATCCAAGTCATCTACACTTGCATCACCAGCAACGACCCTTGCGTCGTCCATGTCGTTACCACTTGCGTCGCCAGCGCAACCGGTCGTCTCGCCGGTGTCGTCACCCTCCTCCGTCTCCCCAGTCGACACACTAGTACCACCTAACACGTCGCACGTCGTGACGGTATCGGATGCATGTCCATCTCCTATGCCAGTTGTGTCGTCTCCAAAGCCCTACAGACAAGGTGAGGGTGGGCGTCTTCGTCCACGTCCTACTTGTAGTGTGCATAGTGGAGACCCCGACACCGGGGCCCTAGGCCTCTGTGCACAGGGACTCACTGAAGTGCACCTTGGCTGTGATACAGGCCTCGCGCTCCTTGCTCATGAGCGACGACTTGCAGTCGACTCCGCAGGATCCACCGTTACTATTGGCCCCCCGTCTGTGGCCAATGCCTTGGCCACGCAAAGTGGAACCACCGTGGCCCCAGTGTGGTGGGCGTGGCGCCAGATCCCAGCACATTGCGTCAGGCCCTGACCAGTCCCGATGCGGCCCTCTGGCGCGCAGCCTGCGAGGCTGAGCTCGCAGCCATCGATGAGCATGGGGTTTACGACCTTGTAGACCTACCGCGAGGACGAAAGGTTGTTCAGGCCAAGTGGGTCTTGCGGAAGAAGCTCAAGCCGGACAACACGGTCAACCGCTACAAAGCGCGACTCACTCCGAAGGGATTCTCTCAGGTGGAGGGGATTAACTTTACCGATACCTTCGCACCAGTTGGACGCACGACCACGGCCTTGGGCCTGCTGTCCCAGGTAGCCCAGCACGAGTAGGAACTCCACCAGATGGATGTCAACAATGCGTTTGTGCATGGGAAGCTGGACGAAGAGATCTACATGGCCCAACCCCCTGGCTTTGAGGATAACAGTGGCCGGGTGTGGCGATTGCGGAAGGCACAAGCTGAAACAATCACCGAGGTGCTGGAACGAAGAGATCACCGACACGCTCCTACGAGCCGGTTATGCCCAGAGCGCAGCGGATCCATCACTCTTTGTCTCCCAGACTCCTGCACCACTCACGGCCATCTTGGTCTATGTTGAAGACCTTATAATCGCTTCGCCCGATCTGAAGGCTGTCGAAGCAGCCAAGAGAGTGTTGCAGTCGACATACAAAACGAAAGACCTGGGAGAGGCTACTGTGTTTCTGGGCATGTAGATTGTGCGTGATCACGCTCGGCGGACACTCCTAGTCCATTAGGAGCGGTACGCTCTCACTCTGGGGGAGCACTTTGCCGAGCTCCTTAGCGGCGTGCGCACGGTGTCGACCCCGATTACCCTTGACGGTCAGGACGCTCTGAAGGTCACTGATCCAGCAGAGCTGGAGGAGCTAGTCGTCGCGACCTTGTACTTGCGAGTCATTGGCTCGCTCATGTACCTGGCCACGACGACACGGCCGGACATAGCCTTCACTGTCAACCCGCTCGCACAGTTCTCACAGGCGCCACGCAGGCGGGTTTTGGAGGCTGTCGTCCGGTGTGTCCGGTACGTTGTGTCCACCGCTCGGATCGGACTTCACTACCGTGGGCAGGCCTCTATGGTCCTTGACGGGTACACAGACAATGACTGGGCGTGGAGCTCAAATGGCAAGAGTCGCACCGGCTACATCTTCCTCATTGGAGGAACTGCCGTCTCGTGGCGCAGCGGTAAACAGGGGTGCATCGCTCGCAGTACCGCCGAAGCAGAGTATGTAGCTTTGGGTGCTGGCGCGACCGAGAGTGTGTGGTTAGTGCGCCTATTGCGTGAAGTACGTGAGTCCATGCCCCCTGTGGTACTTCGGTGTGACAACGGAAGTGCAAAGGCCATCACGGAGAACTCTGGTGTGTTTCATGCACACACGAAGCACATCAACGTCGAGTACCATTACATCCAAGATCTGGTGGATCGAGGTGAGATACAGGTCATTTGGGTTGGCACCGACTCGCAACGGGCTGATTTTCTGACAAAGGCCATCAGTCGGACGAAGTTTCTTGCGGCGGTACGTTCTGTGGGATTGCACCCTGCCCGTACTGTGGATTGACCTCTACTCTTGATTTGTGTCTACTTTCATTCACCATCGCTGTGCTTGTGCCGTTGCTTGCATCCGTTCTGTTACGTCGGTGGTCTTGTTCGCTGTGTGGTCATGGGGGAGTGATATTGTACATACAACTTACTGTGACCTCTCGGCTCATGTCTATTGCCTTGTAGACTCCTGATGAGGCGGAGGGCACAGATGATTGGGGGAGCAGACGCGAGCTCGGCGGCTGGCGAGCAGCTGTGATCAGCCGCCGGGTGCACTTGCGCCACCACTGTACCTGCTCATATATTGTCCCTGTTAAAGCTGGTCTTGTGGATATTCGTGTTTGACTTGCTGTGGCTCGGTGACCTATGCTGGTCCTACCGATGAACTTGTACTTTATATAGGCATAGGTTAGGTCCAAACTCAGATTGTGTCTATGTAGGACACAACGGCATTTGTGCCTCGATGCTGTGGGTGAGTGCCGACGAGCTCCCTCTCGTCGGCCGACGGGTGGGCTCGCTTCACGAGCTCCACCCCGTAGGATCTCATTCACTCTTGCGTTTTTGACACTAGCATGACACACACACACACACGCACCTCCGTTTGACGATCCACTTGTTCCAGTCTGTCCACATTGTCAAAGACTACACAAGTGAGTAAGGGAAGGGGTGGAGGGTGTGTCTGTCTCAGCTCGCCTCGCACGTAGATTCGCACATAGATTTCCTCTCCATTGCGAGCGTCCGAATGCACACTCATCCGAACTACCACGTTGACTTAGTTGTAGCGCATTACCGTTACTTGTCATTTTTTTTTTTTCACTTTCTCCCTAGCGCGTCACTGTATCGCGGCATGGTACCGCGGTACATAAGAGGGGTACCCTATTAGGTCAGTACCGATACCGTACCGAACTGTAAAAAAAAAAATACCGTACTACAATACTACAATATCGTGGTACAAAAGCACGGCATACTGCGGTACCGGTAATACCTGCATCAGCCCTGCTTCTGAGACTTGGAAAGCGTGCTGTGTTGACTAGACGTTGATTATGTGTCTTTTAGACATTGCCCGTTCTACCTCAATGGTTGAGACCCAATTACTTGGTGGTCCGTGCCAGTTCCCCTGGAAACCCAACACTCATTTGTGATCAAACGTGTTTAGCTTGCATGTGGCAGAGACCCGGACGTCCGATTTCCTGAACCCCGGGAGCTCTGAACTTGCATAACTTGCTAACCCGCAATTTGCGTGTCACCACAGAGTCTGGATGTGTATGGGGTATAGTACATATTTCTTTGTTGGTCAATACTCGGTACACGATTGACTGTCCCGATGCTTTGGGAGACCTCCATTGTGGTTCGTGTTTTCAAAAGAGAGGGAGAGAGTGGGTGGGGAGAAGAGGGGAGACAAA
>SZWC01001910.1:7086-46512 GCA_023375785.1 Penium margaritaceum
CGTGTGTATGTGTGTGTGTGTGGGTGTGTTTGTGTGCGTGTGTGTGTGAGTGTTCATGTGAGTATAAGTGTGTGTTTGAGTGTCAGTGTAAATGTGAATGAGCATGTGAGAGTGTGAGTGTGATTGTGAGAGTAAGAAAGTGACAGAAATGTCGCAAACTAAATTGTTGTTTTGATATTATTCCGTTGATTTTTGTACCACGCTAGATCTTTGTAAAGCAACGCCTTGATGTTCTCAAAGCTCCCTGATTCTCAATGGAGCATCCTGAAGCAACCACTCACGGCACGACCCCGCACGCATCATTCAATTTGGGCACCAAGGGCTCAACATCTACCTCATTCTCATTCTGAGCATTGTATTCATGTGTTTGACTCACTGGACACTTGTCACTGAAGTGCACTTACTACTTAATACAGACTATCCATTTTTTCCAATTCCTTAAATCTTCTTTCGTCCAGCACCCCATCCATGTGAACCACCTAGGTTCTTCTTGCTGTAACAAAGACATTCGATTTGGGCCCAGTTCAAGGGCAACTGACATGACGTGGCACTTGTATGTTGTGGGTGTTTGCCATTTATCTGTGCACACTAAATCTTACAAATCTGATGATACTATGCATCTCTCTCCTAAGGAAACCCTTGCTATTCTTCCTCATACTATTTGTGCTAGTGCACTTGTTGACCTCACAATATTGGCACATCTGTGATAACAATAGTACAAAGCCTTCGAGCAACTTGTCATAATTAGTGTGAGAAATGTCAGCCACGCCAAAAGACTTATCATTTTCACCGATGTCATTGGTGTCAGTGATTCCCATAGAAACTAAAGAATGGATAGTCCTTAGGTTTTGAGAAGAAATGATTTGATGGAACTAAGGATCACACAAGATGTAATTTCACGTTGTCAAAATTGAGAAGCAAGGTCAAAGCAAAATCGCTGAAGAAGAAAACATAAATATAGAAGACTGGTGTATTGGCAGGGCCGGTTCGACCCTCTTACCTCGCAATAGAGAGGGGATGGCTGGGAGCCACCCCTTGCTATTGCGAGGGCTGGCCGGTGGCCAGCAATCTGCTGGCTACCGACCGGCCGCCGGCCTTCTGGCTGGGTGGCCAGCGCCTGGTCAAGTGACCGGCTGGCCATCCGCCGGTGAGTCACCAGCCGCTGATCAAGCTAGTGGCTTGATTTGCAGCCAGAAGGCTGCAAGGCCTTGTATTCTTGCCCTCACTTGCCCTCCTCGCTCGCAAGAGCAAGCAGCACGAGGGATAGAGCGAGAGCGAGAGCAAGAGCGAGGGGCGCACAAGAGATGTCGATGCAAAATCGCCGATCGCGCCTCCCAAGCGACGATTTTGCACCGTTGCATAAAAAACAAAATGCGAGGTCGTTTAGGTCACACTACGAGTTTTGAAACCAGAAAAACTTGTGTGAACTCACACGTTTGTGGTAATATCCCCCTCGTTTTGGACCCAGAACAAGGGGGCAAAGTAAAAACAGAAATGGGCCTCTGAATACTTCAAATATTTGAGTCTCCATGCAAGGGTCTTTGATGACGGCTGCCTTGAGAGTTACGTGGAGGAGAAAATCCCTCAAACAGGTTTTGGACGTCATTACGTAAACTCCAACACCGATGTAAGTGCAGGATCTGGAGACATAGCCATTGTAGTGGCTTTCCGTGCAATATGACCCCTTCGACCAAGTGTGTGACGGTTCTGGCTGCTAAAAGGGATACAAAATACCACAAGTGGTTGTTGTAGTAGTAGAAACGCCAGAGGGGAATACGAGCTTGAAAACTGTCCATTTTAAGCATCATAAATTGCGTTAGAAAGCTCTTGAGGAGCTCTATATTGTTTTTTTTAGCTCCATTAAGCTTCTCCTACTTGCCAGGGGACTACGTGGATTTTTCTTGAATGGGGTGGGGAGTGACCACCCCCAAACCAACAACGTTTCCCCTCCCTTCAAGGCTTCCTCTCCTCCTCTTCAACCAAAGATGGGGGCAATGGCCCTACCCAGTACCATAGACTGTCACAGCCTGGGAGAAGAAGAAAAATGAGGACGATGCCACTTTGAGAATTTTCTTAGGCCGTCACATTACCATGGAGCACAAGGAGGGCGCCTCCAAGGAGGCACAAGACGTATGCGGAGAATACAAGAAGAGGCCAAGGAAGACCAGAAGACAAGAAGACAGATAAGAAGACAAGATTAGTGAGGAGGGAGCATGTTGGGGTGCAAACTCTTAGTTAGAGTTTTTGCCCCCTCCTCCTCACCTTTTTGAGCGGCGCTCAAATTCTTGTAGCTTCTTGGTCTTGTCTTCCCTTTGTTTTTCTAGGCTTTTTAGCTTGCCTAGTGCCGTGAGTCACGGCTTAGGATTTTTCCTAGGATCCACGTAATTGTGCTGACCGTGGCGGTGTAGAAAAGTAATGTATTTGTACCACGTGATTGTGGCGACCGTGGCGGCCTAGAAAGGTAGAAATAAACTATATGTTTGCCTCACCAATTGCGAGAGGAAGGTGACTTTGGGAGGAAACACCTCTCCGAGGTTGTGGGGTGATCCTCACAATGGTCTTTGTGTGCTACTTGCACAGGTGAAGAAATGGCAAGTGGTGGACGGTCCAAGAATAACAAGGGCAAGGTGGCGATAGCCTTACCACACGCCCTCGACGGACTCTAAGTATTAGGAGCTGTGACCGCAAGCATGGTTGCCAAATCAAAGGCAACCATACTGCCAAAGGCAACCAGAGCCAACTTTGAGGACACCAAGAAGTGTGCAAATGCCAGAAAAGTGATTGACTACCACATTGACGTGCACGTCGGCGACCCCCATGCGTCGGATGACGCGCTCAAGGAGGACCACCCGAGCGCGGAACTCAACTACGAGCACAACATCAACAACGGTAAAGGCAACGAGGATCGCGATCATCACCATAGTCGTGCGGCTAACTCAATCCAGTCTTTGGGGAAGAGCAGAATGCTAAAGAAGGGCAAGATGCTCGCTGGATTACATGAAGCTTTCGATAGCAACAAGGCTGTCGACAATAGCAAAGGCACCAAAAGCAACCACATGGGAGGTTCTTGCAAACATGATCCGGACGACGTCCGGATCATGTGTGACGACCTTGACAAAGCATTGTAGAGCGTGACCCAGGTGCAGATGCAATAGCGATTGCAGCACGCGTCAGGGGCTCATGCCACCATCGCTGGATGCGATAACTTGCCTACCTTGATGAGTTTGTGGCCGGTCATGAACACGTCTTTCCTCCACAGTGTAAACATCTTTCGGAAGGGCGTGAAGCTAGCCAACTAGCTGAATTGTATAGAGCACATCTTCCGTGTCCACAAGGTGCCTCTTGGTTAGTGGGACGACCTCACCATGATGCAACTTGAGGACAAGCTCTTGAAGTACGTGGTCAAGGAGTGGGGGGCACACCAACCACACCTTGAGTGGCAAACCATGCCATGGGAGGCCTTCTGCGCGATCATTGATAAGAAATTTACCTAGCGTGAGGAGGCATAACGCGCCTTCCACACGATCAAGGGCTTTAGGTACTTGGGTAGCTTGCATAAAGCTTACTTGAGCGAGTTCACTGTACTCATGAAGGAAGCCAAAAGCTTCAACAAGGGCAATGAGACCTAGACCTTCAAGTACCCGGAGTGCATTATACTAAAGTACTTGGACAAGCTTGGACAAGCTCGAGGGTGTTGTGCGACTAAAAGCAAAGTGTATTTGGCGAACCCAAAGCACTACTCTGATGCACGGCCAAACCCGCGTGCACAGCAAGGCCGCGACATGCGCATGGATGCGGCAGGGGCTTTTGGTTCAGCTCAATAACAAGGCGGAGCCAAGGAAAAGCAGCATGCAAACCCTCTAGCCAAAAAGGTTGGTGGGCACGAAGCCCCCATCAACAAGCGTAATTGCAAGAATGACAAGCTGCATGCAGCGAGTGAGCTTCGCAACGCAGCATTCCACGACGGGCTCTGTAACATCTGCATATAGCGTGGCCACTTTAGGGCCTTGTACCCTGAGGTTAGTGGTGGTGGGCAAGAGGGCATAGTGTTTGCCACAGCTACGACACCTCGTGGAGATGGTGCAGCAGGAGGCTCCAAAGAGGGCCGTAGACAGGGCTACGGTCGTGGCAATGGGCCCGCTGGTTTTGGGCAGGGCCATGGGGCGAGGTTTTCCCACCCTGAGTGACGTTACTGGGGACACTCAGGGGAGAAACTGTATCACTAGCAGGGGCTGAGATTTCCATATGAGGATGTTCAACAATTTGAGTTCTTGACGAGTTAAAAATTCTCTCTTGTTTTCTCTCTTCTTATCGAGCCTCATTATACACTTGCTGACCAGCATTGTCCACTAAACCTTATATCCCGGGCCAAGATCCGTGACCGGACATGCTTAGTGGTGGAAACACCTATCACTGTGAAAGAGTTTTATAACGTAGTGATTGAAATGAGTGCCCTCAACGCGATGTGTTCAATCCTGTTTGCGGTACTTTCGGTCGACAATTTTGACCTTGTCAGATTTAAAGACTGAAAGATACTAGGAGAATTCACATGTACCCACAAGATGTGGAATCGAGTAGGTGAGTCATGGGAACTGCGGAGTCTGCCATATACATTCCATGAGTATTACAAACTCGGCTTGCCATCATCGAGCTTGTTCACTCGGAAGATGTAACATGAGAATGCGGTTCAAAGGACAGCTAGCTGATGCTCCCGTGAACGTACTGCCTGACATTGGAGGGGATGACTCCTTTGTTGGGCCTCAAGTACAAGCCATCGAATGGTGCAGTTGAAACCGTACATTACCTGTGATCGTTACATGTAACGCAAAAATTTACATTCAAGGTTACACACAGAGTGTCACGTTGAAGGTATAGTCACGCATTTTTTGTTCAACGGATCCATTAATCACTTGGATATGTGTGCTCAAATGCTCCATTGATTTTCATATGAGTCAAATAAATAAAATTCAAATAATTTAAATTTCTGCATTGTTTAAGTTTCCTTCCAAAACCATGTTCCTTTCATTTTCCTCTACGTGTTCACTGAATTTGTTACATTGAGCATAATCACATGCATAGTGGAAATTTTGAATAGTTATAATGTTGAAAAATAGAATGCCACTTCTATTTTATATGTAGGTTGCACTGTAAGGGGAGTGCTGAACGGGTCCATGAACCGATGACAACTCGTTACAACGTAATGTATAGTCATCGACCTCTATGAGGTCATGACCAAGGGCCCATGAAGAATACACTTTGCCGAGGAGCCCGGTTGGCCATTTTATTTAGCCCTTCAAACTTTAGTGCAACTCGGGCTTTGGCTGAATTTTGTATGTTCATGGAGGGTGCTTTTGACATCATTTTGAAGTGAAACAGATTTTATGTTGACATGGCGTGCTCTTTGCCATGAGCGTTGTTGATCGTACTCCCTGGTTTGACCACTGAGGAGTGCTCAAACACCTGATCTGACTTTAGATTTGGATTTCTTGGGATTTTCCATGCAATGTCAAGATTTTAATTGCTCGATTTGAGTGAGCATTCAGAAAATTAGCCTGGTACGTGTCATGGGTGGCGGGATAATCCACCGCCAATGGTCCAAGTTCGTTTAAAACGATCTCCAAGTGCACGAGGGCCACAAATCAAGTGACCGGAGGAACCTCCTTGACCAGGGTGAATTTCTCCTTGACTTCTGGGCAAGGAAAGGCGCTCTGACACGTCATCGGCAAAGCACCTCCCGTTGCCTAGCATGGACAAGGTTGGCGGATCCACCAAGAGTTACTTTGACGGCCGTAGCAGGGGCTCCACTGGTCTGATTTGTGTGTTCTTGGATTCGTTGGAAAGCTTAGATCACAGGATGTAAGGAAATGATGTAAAATGACTATGCTAACCAACAAAAATGTGTTCCTATTTTATTCTATAGAATGCGACGTGTTCTTCCCACTCACAACCGTGATCCTTGTGCTCCACAATTTTCACCACTGGTGTCCATTGGCTTCTCCAAACATTGGTAGTGTGAACCAGTGATATCTAGACATCCTTGAGGGTCTCTCTACACCCACTAGTGCCAACAAAGGGTTTTGGACCCACTTTCTTAGAATGACCCTAGCTCAACAACTTTCACGCTGCCGTTGCGCGCCATGGTAACGACCGAGTAAGAGAGCATCGGCGGTGTCTCAATGTTTGACGGGATTGGCTTCCCCTTTGTGAAGGTTGCAGTTTGAAGTCTACCTTGATGACAAGGCTTGCTTGAGCTGGTCAAGGGTGAAGAAAAATCCCCTTCGAATACCGCGATGCCGGGAGAAGTGGACAAGTATTTGAAGCGCAAGAAGAAGGCACTTGCCTTGTTGTGTTAGCACTGGCTCCGACGTACTGTTCACTCATTCAAGGGTGTACATCGGCCATGGATTCCTAGAAGAATCTGTGCATCATCTAATAGTCCACTGATCTTGCTAACGAGCTCTTTGTCTTCAAGAATCTCATCACCCTCCAGGCCAACGAAGGCGACAACATCATCGAGATCCTACAACAGATCATGGTCCTTCCTACTGAGTGCGTAGCCACAGGATGGAAGGTCAACCCTCAGGTGCAAGCCATGCTCCTCCTCCTGGCCTTGGCAGACAGTTGGAGTCCCATGATCATTGGCGTAGGCAGCTGGTCCGCTGATGAGCTAAAGTACCCGAAGGTGGCTGAGTATGTTCGTTATGAATGGATGCGGCGTGGTGGGAAAGAGAGTGGGGCAACATCAAGTTCTGCCTATGTCGTCCACCCTCAAGGTGGAGGGTGAGGCAAGAAGGGGAAGGATGCCAAGGAGGGCACCAACAAAGGTAACAAGAAGGATAACAAGAAGGCTACAACACACGCAAGAGGGCACCAACAAAGGTAACAAGAAGGCTACAACACACGCAACTACCCCTACCGGAAGTCAGACCAGTTGCGGAAGGCTGAAAAAAGGACGACCATGCAATAATGGCACAAGAGTCCACCGACGTGATAGATCCGGGAGTAACCGTCATTGACTCCGGATTGGGCCGCCACACACAATGTTATCAGACAATGTTTGTCACCTATGGAGCCTCGAAGCAGCACATGATGGTGGCCAACGGAAAAACAGAGTTGGTTGTTTGTGAAGGAAACTTGCGCATCGAGGTGGATGTGCATGGGGAGGCTTTCATGGGCACAATTCACGGTGTGATCCCCGTGTCCAACTTTGAGGCAAACATGCTGTCAATGAGCCGCCTTCCCGATAAGGAGCTTGAGGTGCTCTTCAACAAGAAGGAGGTCATCGTTTGGAAGGAGGGGGACAACAAGGTGATTACACATGGAAAGCGAGAGGAAGACTTATGCATGCTTTGTGCAAAGATCCTTGGCAGCTAGGCAAGGTCCGACGTCGCCCACCTCGCAAAGAAGGACGATGGAGACCTAGACTTGTGGCACCACCGCCCGTATCACATGTCTCCCTCAACTTTGAGGGACATGGCAAAGAAGGAAGTCATGTGGTGTCTTGAGTTCAAGAGCCTCCATGCAGCCAATGATGTTGTGTGCGAGCCCTGCATGGTCAACAAGGTGACACATCAGCCGTTTATGGCAAAGGGACACATGCATCGACAAAGTTGGAGGTGGTGCACACAGATGTGTGTGGACCGATCGATCCCTCCTTTGGTGGGACACACTGCTTTGTCACATTTTCATTGATGACCATAGCTGCAAGATGTACCTCTACAACAACAAGAAGAAAGGTCATGTGCTGTCATGCATGGAGGATTTTGCGGTACAAATGGAGTGGCAAACGGAGTTGAAGGTGAAGGTGTTTCACAGTGACAACTGCGGCATGTATGAAGTTAGTTTGGCATAGATGAAGAGCAAGGGGATCACGTGGCACAAAACTATGCCACATTCTCTGCAGCAGAACGGCGTCACTGAGAAGAAAAACGACACTTTCCTCAACATGGTCCAGTCTATATTGAGTGATGCCGGCCTTGCAAAGCAATTTTGGCCGGAGCTGGCATGGACAACGATGTACATCATGAACCTGACGCCGACAAAGCCACTTAAAGACGTGGAGTCGAAGGTATAGAAGACGCCACAAGAGGTGTGGAATTGGAGGGAGCCAATTGTGGCTCACCTCCACACATTTGGTTGCATTGCACGTGCTCTTGTACATGCATGGGAGGGGTGGGGCAAGCTGGACTCACAGAATCGCCGTTGCATCTTTGTCGGGTACAAGAACAAGAGCAAGGCGTACTAGCTCTTGGACCCGCTGAGGCAGCAGGTCGTGAAGAGGTACGACATCACATTTCATGAAGACAGCCGTCCAACGGACAAGGATGTAGGCCTCTCCAAGCGTAGGGAATGGCTGCCACTCCTTGAGGGGGAGACACCGGAGGACACAAAAGAGGGTGACTTCTGAGGGATTCCAACTGGCGGGAACCATCCAGGGGATGGGGGAAGTGGTTGATTTGCATTTAGCCGAGTCACACGAATCTGAAGCGTCGGTAGTAGTGGAGTTGAACGAGGAGGTGGGGGGAACGTTTGCACCTATACGGTCCCCAATAAAGGGGGAGCAGGCCAGCGATTCGAGTGGCACTGCAAGAGAGCAAAGTAGCAGCAGCCGCAGCACAAGGAGGACGGGAAAATGGTACAATGTCACGAAGGGCATCTAGGCTGGGTTTGCTTGAGCGTTCTTTGCGCAAGAGGAGCCTGAGACCTTCAAGGAAGCGTTGCAGTGGAAGGATGGGACTGAGTGGGAGGAAGCTATGAAATTTGAGCTCACCTCTCATGAAGAGAATGGTAATTAGTTGCTGATCGTCACGCCGGAGGGCGCAAAAATCATCGGCTTCAAGTGGATCTTCAAGAAGAGACTCAACAAGGAGGGGAAGGTGGAGCAATGCAAGGCGCGGCTGGTGGCAAAGGAATACGCTCAGTGGAAGGGTGAACACTATGATTAGACCTTCGCATCGGTGGCAAAGTTTGCCTCCATCCGTACCATCCTCTCTGTGGCAGCGGCACACAACTACCGTACTACCGCCTAAATTTGTATAATCATTTTAGAAGGATTTTTTTTTTTTTTTGTTTTGAGAAACCAGGGTCAAATTATGTCACAGTGGCTACACTAGGTCATCCTATTTTTGTTTGGATATTTTGTATGAGTCCGGTTTAGGACCCCGTCATTTCCAATCCCGGCGGATTTACGCTGGGATTAATTCGAATGCCCAAATTCGTGGCGCCCCCCTCCCCATCCCCCCGTCGGCGTCTTTGTCTGCGCGTCGCCCGCTGCCCTCTCCCCCTCCCCCCCTCCCTGCGCGGCGGCGCTTGTGCCTTTGTGACCACTGGCTGCCCCTACCCGCTATCGCGACTTCACGTCAGCCTCCTGTCAGGAGGCTGACGCGGCACGCCACATCACCGCATAGGGCACCTCCACGTCCTACAACCCTCAAGGCTGCCCCTATAGCGTGCGGCATAGTGCACGGTGATTGAGTGCGACACATGATATTGCAACGCGGCTAACTACGCTTTGCATGAGTGCCCTGCGGCAAGCAGCTTTGTGTCCATGCAAAAATCTGTTGTACAATGGGGAGCAACGCCCAACTCAAACGATAGTCTTCCACTCACTCCACCATGGCGGCCAATGTCATCACTGCCTACTTTAGACGTTGCTCGCGTGAGGAACAGTTTGTCCACATTGAACAAGAAGTCGCGCGCCTTCCACCGAGCATCCCAGTTTTGAAGCGCAAAGTAGGCCGCCCATGCAAGCGACCAATCCATGCTGAAGTCATTGGTGTTACTTGCAATCTCCCCGCATCATCACCCCCTACTAGCAACTTTGACCCACTGAGCCAAGAAAGCACCACCACAGCATTGCAAAGCGCAACGGCGAAGCGAGGTGGCTACACCAACTAGGTGGGCCGAGGTCACTTCCCTCGCATCAATGAGGCCGTTCAAAAGTGCGGCACCATCACTGCTGCCATCAAACATTTGCAACGTGTTTGGCGGGGTCCCGGCGGAGTGTGCCCATACGACAAGTTGGCGGCAAGCACAGTTTCTGGTTGGTACGTTTGTGGCACAAAGATTCCCCATGATTACATCCTCTAAGCTGCACATAAAGCTCCTATTGAACCTCTCCTGGATGGTGCTCCTGATGCCGCACTGCTGCTGGGAATGCGAGGGCGACGCGGCTTCCGCGACCGCCACCCGGAGGTCATCACTGAAGCCGTTTCCGAACTTGAACGCATCCGTTCCATCGGTGTCCCAAGCTGTTCACTTACAACACAGTCAGTCATCCGAGGCAATGTGCAAGGCCACTGTCCCAAAGAAATGAAAGAGAACAGTGGCATGATCACCTCTTCCCGCATGTGGGTCGCGGATTTTATGGAGAAAGATCTGGGCTGGACATGGCGGACCGGGACAACGACCGCTCAGAAACTCCCAGTAAATGGGAGCAGCACGTGAGCAAGATGATGGTGCGCCTCGCCATTTTTGTTGTGGCTTTCAAGATGTGCGCTCCGTTTGTGGTGAATGCTGATTACACCGGCATAATGATCATTCCTTCATGTGGCAAGTCCTGGGCTCCGTGCGGCAGCAAGGACGTCGCCAATGTCGGCGCTGATGACAAGCGTCAGATCATGGCCGTCGTTGCTTCAGCCATGGACGGAGAACTCCTCCCAATGCAGGTGCGGTTTGTATTGGCGTGCTCCCAAGCATGCTTTACTGTGCTTCGGCAATGTTGCACCAACTCTAACTTGTCCCCATCGTCCTGGCAGGTCAGATCCAACTATCAACGACTACAGGAAATTTGACCTCGTGGCTTTGCTTTTGCGTGACACAACATTAAGTTGGTGGTCCGATCTTAAGGCCATCCGATGGCATTTAGAGACCAGTAGAGCTAGATCAATGGCTCACGTGGCCGCTCTCACGTTGTTTACGCATGCCTTTTACCTTTTGAGCCGATTAATCTGCCGTTGCACGGCTCTCTCACGCCATTGGAAACGTGGAGCGACTTTGTGTGCACTATCCTTGCTCGTTCAAAGAAACTCACAGAGAATTCTGACTCATGATACATATCCAAAAGTCTGCATCAATAGTTTATCTTGGTGTAGTAAACTCGGCGTTTCGGGAAATCACCATCGGCAATGACCTCACCCATGACAATCTCTGTGTTTACTACAACAACCTCAAGCAAGATAAATGATGATCAAATGTCACTTTGGACATCCAAGATAGCACTACGCGAATGATCATAGCAGCTTACTGTATTGACAGAATTGATAACCAGGCTCGGATGGAAGAATCCAATGGCTGGCGACCCCAAGCCATAATCCTTATTGTGGTGTAGGAAGGTTGCATTCGACAGAAACCTTATCTCTGATGGAGATTGACACCGTTGATCTATGTGATTAACATCTCTGCTTGACTTGTGGAAGTCCATGCCTTATCTCACACAATTTTTGGAAACAACATTAACAACCCAAAAGGGAGGAGTCCAAAGTGAAAAAACGAGGAGTCAATAAACTGCAAAGGGAAGGAGTAGACGGCAAGGCTCCTGAATGGTGAGAAAGTTATGCACCGTCTGAACGCACATCTGAGCGGCTTAGATCCCCAAAGACGAGGGTTACTGAGATCCCAAAGTTTCTGCACTGGATACAAGGATAACCAATTGATGATGCTGCTACAAGTTTAACCGATGGGTTGTAAGAGTTGCTCGATAGTACCGGTACTACTAGATGGAGTTGCTTCCCATTGCTATGTAAGCAATGACATGGTTCAAAAGTTGGGTTTGTTGTCCGAATCGGGAGATTTTGAAGTAAAACCGTCGACAAACGACTTCTGATCCATTGACTTTGCAAACCAATCCAAGTGCAAATCGGTTATTTGCAAGAATGGTCTACAGAGTGTGCCAAACGAGCGACCACAAAATCATCCTTGGACAAGATTCCCTGTACTGACACAATCCATTGGTGGACTGGAGCATTAGATCAGTCTACATGAGCATCACTGGCAGAAAATGACATCTACCTCTAGTTGAGTGACCCACGATGCAACGGCAAATACGTGAATCAACAGAGGTAGAAGTTCTAGAGGAGGTTGCTATAGCCACAAAATGTCAACCCACATCTCAGGACATGAATAAGAGGTACCTGAAGTGCCAAGCTCAACCATGGGTACTCTACGTGGAAGTGAGAAAAATAGAAGAAATTCTAGCTGCAAAGACAACGATGACGGCCTGGACACGTGGGGAGTTCACAACACTCGTTGAGGAGTTTGAAGGGATTTTTCTTGACGTACTACCCCAGGAGCTACCTTTGTAGCACAACATTGAGAATCAGATGGGCCTGAAGTCGGGCAGTAGACTAGCCATGAAGGGAAACTATCGGATGATCCATCACAAGCTGACCAAACTCAAGATGCAACTACAAAAGATGCACGGTCAAGGATTCATCCGTCATCCTATGTCACCATACACAACACTTTTACTTCTTGCAAAAGAAGCCACAGACATGCAGATGTGCATGGGCTATTGAGCATTGGAAAATATCACCATCAAGAACAGCTATCCTTTTCCACGAGAAAACATGATTTTTCGACCAACTTCGTGGGTCAAAAACGGTCCGGAACATTGAACTACATAGTGGCTATCCTTACAACTGCGTATCTGATAGGGACATCAAGAAGACCACATTCCTTACTACATACAAGCACATTGAGTTCACAGTCATATGTTTTGGACACCCAAATGCTCAAGTGACATTCATGTCATTAATGAACATGTTCCGCCCGTGCCTTGACGACTTTTTCATCGTGTTTGCTATGGGAGCCGCCGGTCGAGGCGGTGATTACATCATCATGCTGAGTTCAGATGCATGTTTCGATGCTCCCATTGTATTATACGTGAAAAACAATGTGAAATGGACCCAAGAACCGGGTCATTTGGTGCAGGGACGAGAAAGCTACGGCCGTGCAAAGGTGGGAAGCGCACCTCCAGAAAACAGGAGACATACCGGTTCGACCCTGGGCACAACGGAGCCACTTTCTTGCCCACTGCAGCCGAAGCGCCCCTGGATGGACGCTTAGCCAATGAGGCAAGGTTCATTGGGATCCATGGTCGCTTTGGGATGGCGGCCGGAGCTGCATTCGCAAGAAAGGGCACTTTGGGCGGCCTTGACCTCCGCTGGCGGTGCTGCCAGCGACCGTCATGCGTGGAGCACTCAAACGGCCATAACTTAGCCGTTTCTTCGCGGATTGATGCGTTCTTTGGTGCGTTGGAAAGCTTTTGGTGCGTAATACATGATACATGTATCATTTATATTGCACCTTGGTAGAGGGCTTTGGAGCGCCGAGGAGCTTTTGGCTGGCTCATAGGGGCTGGTACATAAGGACACCTAGGGGTTGTTCTAGGTATGCAAATCTTACCCAGAGACTCTGTACATTGTCTTGTATTGATACATCAAGTCTAAGGATTCATTCCTTGCTCAACTTTCCTTGCGTTCCAAGTATTTCCCCGCACACGTCGATTTGATCCTACAAGTCTTCCGCAGCGTACCTTGGTGCAAACGCCGCCGGGAGAGTCGCACGGTGGGAACCTCAGTCACTAGTAGCGGTCTTGCTGCTAGGAGAGGGTCGTGCGACATCTCAAGGGTTGGCCCACACACCAAGGGGTCGAGGGTGGGAGGTTTATCCCAAGGGCTCAGCGTGTGACCGTCACGCCAGGTGCCCCTCGATTCACATTTGGTATCAGAGCACGTGGACGCTCGCTCGGTCTTTGCGCGGACCCAAGGGAGGCAGCAGATCTGCCACAACAGCGTTTGGCCAGAATTTTTTCGTCACTACCGGAACCATGGCGGCAGTGGCATTTGACCGGGCTTTTCTCATGGAGGAGATCGGGTGTGCTCTTCACGAGTTGCGTCAAGAGAACAAGCAGTTGCGCGTGGAGATTGAGGCGAGGTACGTCAGCCAACGGAGCAGTGCGTTGGGAGGTGTCGCATTGGCATCCGCACCTGCCTTTTGGCAGCCCAAGCCGAAGGAGCCGGATTTCTACACCGGCAAGGGCGCTGCGCATGAGTGGCTCTTCACCGTGAACCAGTACTTCACGGCGTTGGGCGTTCACATGGAGAAGATGCCACAAGACTGGAGTATGCATCTACGCTACTCCGGGGAATGGCACTGCAGTGGTGGTCGGCATTGTGCCGGCGGAAGGCTGCTGGGTTGTCAGACGGGCTGGGGGCCGGGGTACGGCTCCAGCCATTGCTGAGTCTACCGCTGGGGCGGGATGTGCAGCTCGGTGCGCGGGCGTTGACGGAGAAGCCAGAGACGTGGGAGCAGTTCAAGACGATGCTCCAGGCGCATTTTGACCTCCTCAATGGCAACCGGGTCGCACGGGACAAGATCAAGCACATCAAGCAAGGCGGATCGGTCCAGGACTACACCACACGCTTCATGGCCTTGGCGGTGCAGATTGACAACCTCTCGGACGCGGAGGCGTATGACCGCTACCATGACGGCCTAGAGCGACACGTCCAACGTGAACTCGCGGTGCTCTGGTTGGGAACCTTTGCGGAGTTGGTCTCAGCGGCGGAGCGCATCGACGCGGTAAGCTACAATGCACGCCGGACCAGCTATGCAACACAACCATGGGTGGAGCAGCCGGGTCAGGCTGTGCCCATGGAAGTGGATGCAATCCAAGCCGGGCAGCGGGGTGCAGGCGGGCAACAGGGACCGAGAGGTAAGTGCTGGGTTTGTGACGAGGAGGGTCATCGCAAGCGGGATTGCCCCAAGCGCAAGGCACAACAGGGAAATGGGCAACAGCAATGAGGAGGGGACGACCTACTGCTGCAAGTCTTTTGTCCGCAAAGGACAGCACCAGCCCTAAAAGGCTTTTGGCAAAGAAGGAGCTGCCTCAAGTACTGTTGCAAAATGAAGGTGAGACCGAGTAGTTTCCTGGGATCATCCTGGAACTGGTTCTTGAGATTCCGGAGGGGAGTTTCAAGGGTTGGAGGACGCTACGCGGGCTGCTAGACGGCCGTGCGAGCCATAGCTTCTTCAACGACAGGTTGGCGACGGGGTTAGGGCTCGCACGGCAGCCGGGGACGTAGGCCAAGGCGCGGCAGGTGTCTGGAGTGGTGGAGTGCGACAGGCCTCTCGTCAAGCACAAGGTCTATATGGGTGAGATGGTGTGCAACATGGAGTTCCACACTTGCCCTATGGATGATTACAATTTCTTGATCGGCCAGGATTGGTTGCACGCCTGGAATGTGGAGGTAGATTGGAGGTACAACCGGGTGGTCGTGAAGGCGGACAGGAAAAATCTCACTTTGCCTTCGTGGTGGGGTGAGGGGAAGGAGTCAGAAGTGGCAGAAGCGAGGAAGCAGCTGCGCGTCATCAAATTGCAGCAACTAAAGTGGTGCGAGCGCAAGTGACCAGGTTGACTTGACATGGGTGCGTCCACAACAAGCAGTAGAGCAGCAGAATGCAGCGGTTGACGTAGCAGAGGGACAGCCGTTGGAAGGCGTGGGAACTCCAGAGCTGCCTCCCGGTGTTGGGGAGGTGCTCAAGGAGTCTGGGGACGTTTTTCCAGAGGAGCTACCAAAGGGGCTACCGCCGCAACGTGACATTGACCACAAAATCGAAGTGATGCCAGGGTCGTCACCAACGGTGCGGTCTTACAACCGCATGAGCGACGCGGAGCTTGCGGAGCTAAAAAAACAGTTGGGGGAGTTGGTGGACCAAGGCTTCATTGGACTGTCGGTGTCTCCATACGCGGCGCCGGTGCTGTTTGTCAAGAAGAAGTCAGGAGAGTTGCGGATTTGTATGAACTACCGGGCGCTCAACAACATCACGGTGAAGAACCGCTACCTGTTGCCAAGGGCCGAGGAATTGTTTGACTAGTTACAAGGCGCACGTGTCTCCAACAAACTGGACCTCAGGTCAGTGTACCACCAAATCCGCATCGCGGAGGAGGATGTGGGAAAAACCGCGTTTCGGACGCGCTAGTGGCACTTTGAGTATCTCGTGATGCCTTTTGGGCTAACAAATGCTCCAGCTACATTCATGACGTTGATGAACCGGGTATTCCATCCCTGCTTGGACCAGTTCGTGGTCATCTTCCTCGACAACATCCTTGTCTACTCATGGATGATGGAGGAGCACCAAGAGCACCTGCGGACACTGATGAAAGTGTTGAGAAAGGAGCGGCTGTTTGCCAAGCTCAGCAAGTGTGAATTCTCCAAGCAGGAGGTGGAGTTCCACGGGCATATTGTCAGTGGGAGGGGGAACTGCATGGATACAAAAAAGTTAGAAGCAGTGAAGGAGTGGCCAGAGCCGGCATGCGTGCGTGACATCCAGGTCTTTCCGGGTCTTACAAACTACTACCGGAGGTTCATCCGGGGGCACGTGGCAATGGGAGCACCCTTGACAGACTTGCTCAAGAAGGGGCACCAATGTGATTGGGGTGCAAAGGAGGGGCAAGCCTTTGGTGCAATGAAGGCTGCCATGTGTCAAGCCCCGGTGTTGGTGCATCCAGACACGAGCAAGGAGTACGTGTTGGCAACAGACGCAAGTGACTATGCGATCGGCGAGGTGCTGATGCAGGACCAAGTGAAGGGGTTGCAGCCCATTGCATACTACCATCTTGAGGCGCGGCGGTGTGTGGTGCACACGGACCAGTACGTGCTCAAGTACCTCAAGTTGCAGCCGAACCTGAGTCGTCGTCAAGCACGGTGGATGGAGCTGCTGGAGGGCAGCTTTGACTACGAGATCCAGTACAAACCAGGGAGGATCAACCCAGCGGACCCGCTTTTGCGTTGCCCATACTTGGGCATCCATGCGATCACGGTACTGGCGGGATCTCCAATCATCCGCAACCTCTTTGCACACGGGTATGCGGAGGACGAGGACTTTGCCAGAAGTACGATGAAGGGGTGCAAGTGGGACGGCCGGTATTGGCGGCGTGAGAAGGGGAACCAAATTGTGGTACCGCGGAGTGTGTCTTTGCGGCAAACGCTGTTGGAAGAGGCGCAGGACTCACACTATAGTGGTCATTTCGGCCATGACATGACCTTCAAGACGCTTGCGCTCCGATATTGGTAGGTGACGATGGGATCATACTACAATGAGTACGTGAGCAGCTGTGAAACGTGCCAAAGAATCAAGTAACGGAGGGCGCGGGCGCGAGGGGAGCTCCAGCCGCTACCGGTGCCATAACGTCCGTGTAAGGACATCTCACTTGATTTTGTGGGGGTTCTTCCACGGAATGCAATGGGCAACACCATGGTGCTAGTGGTGGTGGACCGGTTCAGCAAATTTATTCCATGTGCGGGAAAAGGTCACGGCAGCTGAGATGGCTCAACTCCTCTTCCAACACGTCATCAAACTACGTGGGGTGCCGAAGTGCATGGTCTCGGACCGCGACCCCCCCTTCACCTCCTAGTTTTGGGAGGAACTCTTGAAGAAGCTGGGCACCCGTGTGGCTCTTTCATCGGCCTACCCAAACTGATGGCCAAACTGAGCGCACCAATTAGACCATGGAGTAGCTAATGCGGGGGATCTTGGAGCTGGATGGCGAGGGATGGGAATGCAAGCTCCCGGTGGCTGATTTTGCCTACAACTCAGCAGTGCATGCATCCACAGGGAGGTCTCCCTTTGAGGTAGTGTATGGGGTGCAGCCTGCATGTCCCTCAGACATGGCAACGGGATTGGACCTACCCACAGTGAAGCAGTTTACAAGTGACTTCACAGAGGTGTGGTGCGGTGTACGCGAGGCGCTACACAAGGCGCAGCAGCAGATGAAGCGGCAAGCAGACAAGCACCGGACAGCCAAGGAGTTCTTGGTGGGATAAAAGGTACTGTTGAGCTCGCGGAACCTACATCTGGCAGGGGTGGGCAGCGACAAGCTCAAGCCTCGGTGGGTGGGTCCTTTTCCGGTCAAGGGAAAGCGGTCCGCAGTGAGCTATGAGTTAGAACTACCGGACCACTATGGGATCCATCCCATGTTCCATGCTTCTCTTCTCAAGGCCTACAAGGAGCCGGATGCGCAGTTCGTGGCGAGGGGACAGGCTCCTCCTCCACCGGTCTTGGTGGAGGGTGAAGAGGAGTATGTGGTGGAGAAGATTCTCAGGCACCGCCGGCGCGGTAACGGGTGGCAGTACTTGGTACAATAGCTTGGTTATGGGCCTGAGAACAACGGCTGGATCCTCAAAGCCGATTTCCATAGGGGCGGGTCAACACGGTCCTCCGAGCGTACCAGGAGCGCACCGGGACGATGCGTCCTCGGAGGGGAGGTGATGTTATCGGAGCCGCCGGTCGATGCGATGATTACCTCATCATGCTGAGGCCAGATGTATGTTTTGATGCTCCCATTGTATTGTACGTGAAAAACAGTGTGAAATCGACCCAAGAACCGGGTCATTCGGTGCAGGGAAAAGAAAGCTACGGCCGTGCAAAGGTGGGAGGCGCACCTCCAGAAAACAGGAGACATACCGGTTCGACCCCGCGCACGGCGGAGCCACTTTCTCGCCCATTGCAGCCAAAGCGCCCCTGGATGGATGCTTAGCCAATGATGCAAGGTTCATTAGGGTCACTGGGTGCTTCGGGACGGCGGCCGGAGCTGCATTCGCAAGCAAGGGCGCTTCGGGCAGCCGTGACCTTCGCTGGCGGTGCTGCCAGCGGCCGTCACGCGTGGAGCACTCAAACGGCCATACTTAGCCATTTCTTCACAGATTGAAGCGTTCTTTGGTGCGTTGGAAAGCTCTTGGCTCGTAATACATGATGCATGTGTTATTTGTTTTAATGCACCTTGGTAGAGAGCTTTGGAGTACCGAGGAGATTTCGGATGGCTCATAAGGGCTGGTACATAAGGACACCTAGGGGTTGTTCTAGGCATGCCAATCTTATCCAGAGACTCTGTACATTGTCTTGTATTGATACATCGAGTCTAAGGATTCATTCCTTGCTCAAATTTCCTTGTGTTCCAAGTATTTCCCCGCACACAAATATTTGATCCTACAAGTCTTCCGCAGCGTACCTTGGTGTGAACGCCGCGGGGAGAGTCGCACTGTGGGAACCTCAGTCACTAGTAGCGGTCTTGCTGCTAGGAGAGGGTCGTGCGACATCTCAAGGGTTGGCCCACACACCAAGGGGTCAAGGGTGGGAGGTTTATCCCAAGGGCTCGGTGTGACCGTCATGCCGGGCGCCCCTCGGTTCACAGTGTTCCTCGACAACATCTTGGTGTATAGTCACACTCTTGAAATGTACAATGGACATCTCCAAAAAGTTCTCAGAGGAAAAAAACTCTCAAAGAGTGACTTTGGTGGCCGTTGGATTATGTTTCTCAGCCATAGCATTGGCAGCAGACGAGTGACCATGGATCCCAGAAAGATGGAGGTACTTGGTGATTAGCTGATACCCATACATTTTTGGAATGTCCAAGTGTTTTTGGGCTTCTGCAATTACCATCGTTAATTTGCAAATGACTACACTCCAGTGATAGCACCTCTCTCTGATCATACTAAAGAAACCATTGAGTGGATTTGAAGAGATGGCAAACAAGCAGTGTTCAACTCCATGAGAGACTCATGGATGGAGTCCCTTGAGTTTAACTTTGACTACGACATCGAGTACTAGCCTGGAAAAACTAATCCGCCAGTTCTTTTCATCTGACGACCAGATTTCATGATTGAGATCAGTACGTTGCTTTTCAAATGAGACACATACCACGTGAGGCCGTTCTAAAGGTCACGAGGAGTTTGGAAGGTATGACAATACAAATTTTTGGTTTGACGACCCCTACAGGCGACAATGACTTACTCAACAAGATTTCATTTCACGAAAACGAGGAGATTCACAGAATGTTACTAGAAGAATGCCACAACACCAATCCAGGTGGAAACTTCGGCAAGGATAAGACACTCAAGAGGCTAGCGAGATGTTATTGGTGGGACAAGATACAAACCAACATGTAAGCCTTCTTCAAACCTTAGGACACTTGTCAGAGACAAACATCTCGTCGCTTGAGGCCGCCCAGTCTACTCCAACCCCTACTTGTTCCCATGGAACCGTGGGCTGAAATGAACATGGGATTCTTGACTTGGTTGCACGCCACTCCCAAGGATTACAATGCTATCCTTGTCATGGTTGACATCTTTTCTAGAATGTCGCACCTCATCCCGACGACGACGAAAGTAACCATAGAAGGGATTTCATGACTATTTCTAGACCAAATTGTATGTATGATACACCATGTATCATTATCGCTGATCTAGACAACATTTTCACTAGATTTTTTATGTGCAAATTATTGAAGCGTTATGGAAGTCAGATCCAGCTATCAATGGCGTTCCATCCACAAACCGACGGGCAAACTGAGTAGACCAATCAGACGCTCAAAAACCTTCTCCATGTACCATACGAGCCATACAACACTGATTGGGTGCTAAACTACCAACTGCCGAAGAAGCATACAACTTCGCTACCTCCATGGAAACGCGTAAGATATACAACTCCTTTCGAAGTGGTGTAAAACAAAATTTTGCCACATAAAAGGGAGAGTCAGAGCAACATTTCCATGGCCGATATCCACCGTGGAGACTTTGCAAGCATTTGAGCATTTACGAGGGTCTTCAAACATGGTAGACCCTCGTAAAGGCACAAACAGCCATGACGTGAGCGCCAACCGCCATTGTATCGATGACATGTTCATTGCTGGTGATTGCGTCCTCCTGAATAGTAATTGCCAAACTCCAAGTATAGGACTTTGTGAAGCTCGAACCCCGGTGGTTGGAGCCGTTTGAGATTGAGAAAATCTAAACCCCCCTCGACGCTCGTCTCGCTTACCTGACACCATGGTGATTCATTCTGTTTTCTACATTAGCAATCGTACACACTATCGGGACCCCATCACAAACCTCCTTGGCAAAAGCGTTGTACCTCCACCTCATGTGCAAGTAGACAAGGATACGAGGGAAAAATTGAACATAACTTTGGACACCGCTGCCGTGGAAAATGACGGAGTATTTGGAAAAGTGGCATGACTATGGCGTCGTGCACAACAGCTATGAGCCCTACAACAACCCATGAGACATCATCCATTTGATCACTGGCTAGTATCATTGTCACCAGCCTACCTGGGATAACGGGCTAAGACGTTGTGGCTAAAAGGGGGGAAGTGTTACGCCGGTGACGTACACGAGTCCCTGTCATTACATTTTTGGCCCAACGTGCATCCAATTCAGGATTTTTATGTCGTTCGGATTTTAGGCCGGTGGCATTTTGGCCAGCCAGCCCGATATTGGACGTTCCATTCTAGAAGACTCTGGCCACTTTGACCAATCTCCATAATGGTCAACAGAAGTGTTGTGAAATGTATTCATGTTCTGGGGTTGTTTGGTCGACTTCTCGATGGCGCTAGAGTTTTAGAAAGACGCGTCTCAATATTCTCAAAGGACCTGACTTCTCTGTGGAGCTCCTTGAAGCAGCCATTCATGGCGTGACCTTGCACAAGTCACTCAACTCGACCACAAAGGAACCACAACATGCCTCAATCTCATTCTCGGCATTGCATATGTGTGCTCAACCAACTCGACAATTATAGAAGTACACTTAATATTTACCATAGTATCTTTCACATTCACCATTTTTTTGTCGGCAAATGCAGTGCCTCTATGATTGAATGAAAGTTTTGACCTCAAACATTATTTCGGTATTTTGTTCAAAGGCCTCTAGGTTTTTTCCTGGCGGTAAAGAGAAACATGAGGTCCAGGTGGAATCTGAGAAACCCTTCAGCCCGCTTGGAGCTTTGAATTTTGACTTTCCAAAATTTAAAGCCCCAAGCTACAGTTGAAAGCTCCGCCATCGGCAGGGCTTCAAAACTTGAATTTCCAAAATTTCAAGCCCCAAGCGCCCGTTTAACGTTCTGTCAACGGCAGAACCACTATCTGGGCTGCCCACTTGTCAATCGTCCGCATTCTCCTGTGTTTTCAAAGTTTAACGTGGTTTTCACGTGACGCTTGGCAGGAGGTAGGAGCCGTAAGGCTGTCAAGGCTGTGGCAGGATGTGAATCGTCGCGGCATTATGGACAAGTGCAACTGAGAATGCGAGCACAAGTCCTCTCACACCATGGCTGCCTCCAGCACTTAATTATTTTCAACTTCAGGTAGCCCAATTTCCACTGCTGGCCCACGCCATAGACCTATTGACTATGGCTGCAAGCTCTTGGCCAAGGACGAGGCACAGTCAGCCAGGAATCCTTTCATGCCCTCATTGCTTACCATCTTGTTCCCGCTAAGCTCCCACCCAAGCGCAATTTTAGGGACATTGGATTTCGCACAAAGCAGTGCTCATCGAGAGAAGTTTACAACTCTCTAGTAAACCTAGATTCAACTGGCTGTCCGTGAGCTGGTTAATACCATGAACCCCTCGGGAGACCGACGGTCAGGATATGGCTGACAAGGTTGGAGGTGTACTTCATCACTTTAGGGGTCAACACTGTCTGCTGAAAAAATGACCTCGTGGCTTGCTTTTAAGTGGCACAACTTTAAGTTGGTGGTCCAATCTAATGGCCATCCAACGGTATTTAGAGACCTAGAGAGCCAGATCAATGGCTCACGTGACCGCTCTCATGTTGTCGACATATCCATACCACCTTCTGAGCAGATTAATCTGCCGTGGCACGACTCTCTCACGCCGTTGGAAACGTGGGGCGACTCCGTGTGCGCTATCCTCACTCATTTGAAGAAACTCAACGAGAAGTCTGACACATGATACACACTAAAACATATTAATTCATAGTCTAGCATGGTGTAGTAAACTCGGCGTTTCCGCAAAATCACCATCGACAATGACCTCATCCCTGACAAACTGTGTTTTTACTACAACAACCTCAAGCGAGATATCTGGTGATCAAATGTCATTTTGGACATCCAGGATGAACTTTCTTGAATGATCAAAGTTGTTGATCGTATTGACAGGATTGAAAACCACGCTTGGATGCAAGAATCCAGTGACCAGCGACCTCAAAGCCATAATCTTTATCGTGGTGGAGGAAGGTTACATTCAACAGAAAACTTGTCTCTGATCGAGATTGACACTGTTGATCTATGCAATGAACTTCTCTGCTTGAATTGTAGAAATCTAGGCATTATCTCAAGCAATTATTTCCGGAAACGACATCAAGAACCCAAAAAGGGAGGAGGTCAAAGTGAAAATATGAGGAGTAAGGAAATAGCAACAAAATGGACTAGACGGCGAGGCTCCTGTCTAGTGAGAAAATTGTGCTCCGTATGATCGTCCATCTGAGCGACTCACATCCCCACAGACGAGGGTTCCTAAGATCGCAAAAATCCTACAAAGGATGTGAGGACAACCAATTGACGATGTTGCTACAAGTTTAACCGATGGGTTGTAAGAGTTGCTGAATAGTGCCGGTGCTACAAGATGGAGTTGCTTCCCATTGCTATGTAAGAACTGACATGGTTTGAAAGCTGGGTTTGCTGTCCGAATTGGGAGATTTTGAAGGAAAAACCACCAACAAACAGCTTCAGATCCGTTGACTTTGAAATCCACTCTGACTGCAAAGTGGATATCTGAAATACATAACGGTCTAGAAAGCTTGCCCAATCAGCGACCACAAAATCATCCTCGGACGAGATTCCCAGTACTAGCACAATCCATTGGTGGGCTAGATCAACGGATCAGTCTAGCATCACTGGCAGCAAATGACATCCGCCTCTAGTTTGAATGACCACGAACAAATACGCGACGTAGTATAGGTACAAGTTCTAGAGGAAGTTGCTACAGCCACAAAATTCTAACTGACATCCACGATATGACCAAGAGATACCTGAAGTGTGCAACTCAACCATGGCTAGTCTACTTGGGAGAAAGAAGAGCAGAAGAAATTGTTGCTGTAGAGGCAACGACAACAGCCTTGACACGTGGGAGTTCACAACACTCATTGCGGAGTTCGAAGGGGGTTCTCTCAACATACTACCCCAGCAACTAACTCTGTAGCACAACATTAACCATCAAATGGACCTAAACCTGGGTAGCAGACCAGCCACGAAGGGAACCTATCAGATGAGTGATCACAAGCTGACCAAACTCAAGATGCACCTACATAAGATGCATGGCCAGGGATTAATCAAACATTCTATGTCACCATACGCGGCACTCATACTTTTTGTACAAAAATCCGTAGACATGCAGATGTGCATGGGCGATTGAGTTTTGAACAACATCACCATCTTCCACCAGCAGACATAATCTCTGGCCAAAGTCATGGGTCAAAAACGATCGGCAATATTGACCTACACAGTAGCTATCACAAGGTCCGCATATCTGATAGGGACATCGAGAAGACCACATTTCTTACTAGATACAAAAAATTCGAGTTCACAGTCACATTTTTGGACTCCCAAATTCCTCCATGACATTTCCATTGGTAGTGAACAACATATTCTGCTCGTACCTCGATGACATTTCCCTCGTGTACCTCGACAATATCCTGGTGTACAGTCATACTCTTTACGAGAACAATGGACATCTCCAAAAAGTTCTCGAAATTTTCCAAAGATGTATTATCTTCAAAAGCTCTCAAAGGGTGACTTTGATAGCCGTTCGATCAAGTTTCTGAGCCACAACATCGGCGATGGACGAGTGACCAGTCAGTGAGTCAGTCAGTGTCAGCGCCTCTCTCCAATCTCACTCAAAACACCATTGAGTGTAATTGAGGAGATAGCAAACAAGAAGTATTCAACTCCTTGAGAAACGCTTTGACCTCAGCATTAGCCTTACGATTGGGAGATCCAACTGTGAAATACATCATGGTCATTGATGTATCCAGTCCAGCCATTGAAATCATTCTCCTCCAAGACAATGGCGGTGGAGAATATCCGGTCGCGTATATGTCAAAGAACTGTGTGGACCGAAGCTCAACCACGTATTGCACAAGAAGAAAAAACGTTCACAGTTGTGCATGCATTCAAAATACGGCAGTGCTGCTTGGAATGTCAACGATGCATTGTTCACACCAACCACCACACACTCAAATACCTCAAGAATCATGCAAATCTGAGCCGTCGACAGACTCATGGATGGAGTTCTTCGAGTCCAAATTTGACTGCGGCATGGAGTACCAACCTGGAGAAATGAATGTGCTAGAATTCTTCATCTAACGACCAGATTTCACGACTGAGATAAGCACGTTTCTTGTCAAACAAGACCCGTACCGTGTGAGGTCATTCAGGAGAGGTCAGGAGGATTTTGATAGGTATGACAAGACCAAGTTTTGGTTCGATGACCCTTACAGGCAACATCGATATACTCGACAAGATTTCATTTCACGGAACGAGGAGCTAAGTAGAATGTTGTTGGAAGAACGTTACTACACCGATCTAGGTGGACATTATGGCAATGACAAGACACTCAAGAAGCTAGTGAAATACTAGTGGTGGGACAAGATGCAAACCAACGTGTAAGCCTTCTGCAAGCCTTCCGAAACTTGTCAAAGACAACAAGTTTGTAGCTTGAGGACACCTGGTCTACTCCAACCCCTACTTGTTCCCACAGAACCGTGGGCCAAAATTAACATGGACTTCGCGAATTGTCTGCACGCCACTCCCAAGGGTTTCAATGCTATCCTCGTCGTGGTGGACATACGTCCGACGTGCGACATCGGGATGATGTCGCACATCATACCGAAGACGATGACGGTAACCATAGAAGGAAGAGCATAACCATGACTAAACCAAATTGTATGCATGATATGCCATTACCCTTATAACCAATATAGACAATAGCTTCACGAGACATTTGTTATGTAAATTGCTGAAGCGTAATGGCACTTGGATCAAGCTATCAATGGTTTTCCATCCACAATCCGATGGGCAAACGGAGTAGAAAAATGAGACGCTCAAACAAATTCTCCATGCATCATACGAGCCATACAACAACGATTGGGTGGCTAAGCTGCCAAGTGCCAAAGAGGCATGCAACTTTGCTACCTCCATGGAATTGTATTAAATTCCTTTTGAAGCAGTATAAGACAAACCTTTGGAAATATTCCTCTCGAGTGAGAGGAATACTTCTGTGGCCGATGTCCACCATAGGGACTTTACAAGAATTTGGGAGGAAACATAGCAGATCCTTGTAAAGACACAAGCAGGCATGAAGCGAGCGGCCGACCACCATTGCACCAATGACGTGTTCAGTGCTGGCGATTGAATCCTCCTCAATAACAAACTCCGCTTACAGGACTTTATGGAGCTCGAACTACGGTGGTTGGAACCATTTGGGATTGAGCGAATCTGAACCCCTGTTGACGCTCAACTCGCTTACCTGACACCATGGTGATTCATCCTGTTTTTTATAATTAGTAAGCGTAAGCACTGTCGAGACCCTATCACGAACCTCCTCGGCAACGACATTGTACCTCCATCTCCTGTACAAGGAAGCAGGGATACAAAGTACAAATTGAAGATATTCTTGGACACCAACACAGTGGAAAGTGAGTGAGTATCTAAACAAGTGGCATGGTTACGGTGCCGCGTACAACAGCTATGAGCCTTACAAAAACCACTGAGACATCGATCATTTGATCAATGGCTACTATCATTGTCACTTGCCTATGTCTGCTAATGGGCCGAGACGTTGCGGCTAAAAGGGGAGAAGTGTTACGCCCGCGACATACACGAGTCCTTGTCATTACATTTGTGGTCCATCGCGCATCGAGTTCAGGATTTTTATGTCGTTTGGATTTTTGGCCGGTGGCATTTTGGCCAGCCAGCCCGATCCCCATGATTCCGTTCTAGAAGATTCTGACCACTTTGACCAATATCCATAATGGTCGAAAGAGTTAATGTGAACAACATTGATGTTTCGGTATTTTTTTGTCAACTTCTGGACGACGCTAGAGTTTTAGAAATAAGCGTCTAGTCTCGAAGGACCCAAATTCTGTGCGAAGCTTCTTGAAGCAGCCACTCATGGCGTGACCTTGCAAGCGTCACTCAACCCAACCACGGAGGATCCAGGATATACCTCAATCTCATTCTTGGCATTGTATATGTGTGCTTGACCTACTCGACCCTTGTGATGGAAGTAAACTTATTGCTTACTGTAGTGTCTTTCACATTCACCTATTTTTTAAAAACAAATTCAGTGCTTCTATGATTGAATGAGAATTCTGACCTTAATCATGATTTTGGTGTTTTTTTCAGAGGCCTCTACATTCTATTCCTGTCGGTAAAGACAAACGTCAGGTCCAGATCCGCGAAACCCGTCAGCCTGCTTGGAGTTTCGAAGTTGAACTTTCCGAACTTCGAAGCCCCGAGTGGCCATTGAACGTTCTCCCATCAACAGGGGCTTCAAAACTTCACTCTCCAAACTTTGAAGCCCCAAGCGGCCGTCTGATAACCTGCTCATGGCAGGACTTCCGACGTTCCGCCATTGGTAGGACATCAGATGTTTTGCCAAATGGATAGCCATTAGATGGGATACCCACTAGTCGAGCGTCTGCATTCTTCTCTGCTTTCAAAATTTAACATGGTCTTCACGTGACGCTGGACAGGAGGTAGGAATCAGGAGCTGGCCGCTAAGGCCATGGCCGCGGGACCTGAATCGTCATGACTTCATGGACAAGTGCAGCTAAGAATGTGAGCACAAGTCCTCCCACACCATGGCTGCCTCCAGTACTTCAGGTTTTTTCATCTTCAGGCAGCCCACCTTCAACTCTTGGCCCACGCCGCAGACTTATTGACTATGGCCTCAAGCACTTGACTGAGGACAAGGCACAGTCAGCCGTGAAGGCTTCCTTTGATGCCCACATTGCTCGCCACCTTGTTCCCGCTAAGATCCTACCCAAGGGCAAGTTTGAATATCCACCAAAGAGGGTAGCAGAACCCTCCATCCCACTCGTTTGACCAGAGACGACAGACCAGCCAGCTCCCATGCTCAGCACCATCAACTCATGTATTCCTACTCCAGCTCCACCTTCTACATAGGCAGTTGATGCCATTGACCTCACACCTCATGCTATCGATGAACCAAGCCATGCCAAACTTCTTAGAAGGGGCCCCTATGTCAACTGGATAGGGTATGGCCATGTGCCCTGTGTCTATTGTGCAGTCCTTGCTGCTGGTACTCCATATGGCAGCGTCAAGGCCTCGCGCAAAGCATACCACGAGCCCAGCGGCAGATGCGTCTATGACCAGTTGAACCCATTGATGGAACCGGCTTGTTACATCCCCAACACGATGGATGTTCTCCCTTAGTTGCGCCCATTCCTCACCCACACAGAGGAGTTGCTCATCCATGGCCCCACTCGTGTCAGGTCCATGGCCACCGTGGCTGTGTGTCTATGTTGGACCACCACTTTGAGATGTTGCAGGTTTATTGTGATGCTCTCAAAGAGCCATGACAGAAAAGCCTCTTCTTCAACTCTGAAAACACGAGGGCTGTCTTTGTCGCCTTGACAAGAAAGCATGACCCAGAGGAGCTCCCCACACAATGAGTCATTATGATGTTCTTCCGGTTGTGGATACGAGCATTCATTGGGGACCGGCTGGGCTGGACAAACCGTTGGGATACTAGAGCTGCACAAAAAACTACCAGCTGACAGGGAGGCATAGGTGCTCGTAATGCACAAGCGCGTAGCACCCATGATGCGCATGTTTTCTGTGTCACCAAATCTAATTGTGAATACTGATCATACGGGCACCAAACTAATTCCCACCGGACAACATGTACGCCCCCACAAGCACCAAGGAGGTGGCCATCACTACCATGGACGACAAGCGTGCCATACCGGCAGTGGTGACCTCAATGATTGGGGAGGGGGGATGCTTGCGATGTAACTCATTTGTGTAGAGAAATCACAACGCTGTCAGCCTGGCGACCGCAATGCAGCCACGGCCAAGGAACAGCACTATTTTCACCCCACACAGACACCAAATCATTGGGCCAATGCTCACAGTACTAGGGAGTGGATCAGTCATAATGTGCATCCATGGTACCAGCCCACATGTGAGTTGAAAGACGTTTAGGTAGGGAAGCAGAAGCTTGTGCTTCTACTTGATGCTTGGCGGCCACACACAATGCATGAGTTTTGTGAATTTCTCGCAACCAGGTTCTCTTACATCCCCTTGCTTTTCATTCCAGCAGGATGCACTTCCAAAGCACACCTCGCGGATGTTGGCCTTTCAGCAGCCACCAAAGGCCAACATCTCTGCATTTTACTTGGCATGGCACGCAAGTGAGGTGTTGACATGAAAAACGGAGGTATCGGCAAGATCAAATTGGACGTAGGAAAAATGAGAAACTTGGATGTCACTTGGATCCTCAAGTCGTGGACAAAAATTAAGGATGACCGGATTCTAGTCACTAAAGCTTGGTCAAGGTACGTATTTTACCGATCCATGGAAAGTGCTTTTCATGAAGCTGCCACTGAGGAAGCCATGCAACCAGGTAACAATCTGTTCAGGCATGTGATAATGCCCGAGGAGGAAGCTGTTTTGGTAATGTCAGATCAATGAGATCTTTTCCAATTTTCCATGTGTTCAAGTTCCTTAGAACAAATAGTGAACATGTTTCCTTTGAAGATCCTGGCCATTAAACAGTGGGAGAGAACTTTTATGTGCCAGATATACACAAGTCCCTAACCTTCCAAGCTGGCATTCTTGTCATTACACAAATAGCCCACCACGCGTCGAGACCCCAGATTTTTCACTCCGACGGTCGAGTGCAATGAGTCCAACCACCCTCGCCCTCCAGTGAACCTTCTCGTACTTTCTGAAAACTCTGACCACTTTCGATAACCACCGACATAAGTGTCACAACCTTTTGGTCAACTTCTCGAAGCATCTAAACATATCCACATTTATAAAGATGCATCTTGTATCTTTGCTGTCAATCCTCAAAGCCCCACAATTCCTTGGCGGAGCTTCTCGACCCAACCACTCACGACACAACTCCACACGCATCGCTCGACGATTGACCCAACGACCCCAACGATGTCTCATTTGTCACGCGACACATGTCTACATGTGTTTGATCATTTCGCCACCTGTCATCGAAGTACACTCACCGCTAATTATTAACGGCTCAAGTGTCCCAAATTCTTAATCGTGTTCTGCCTCACAACTTCTACCTGTTCACCACCTACGCTTTGTTTGGCATAACAATTTGTATGAGAGCGCAGTAGTGCTGTAGAGGCATCTGACTACTTTCTCCATCTGGAGGACTACCTCGTACAAGCTATTAGCATATCTTGCACATGAAGACTTTGCAGACTTTGCGACTACAAAATGAAGTGAGCAAGCACACCCGACGACCAAGAGCGGGTCTTCGACGACGCCTAAGGTGATGGAGGAGTAGAACGTGCCTATGCATGCAAAATCTGAAGCGGCAGTGAACCCTAGTATGGCAAGCTATGCGCCTGCTGGGTCAACCCCTACGACTCCTACGACCAACCCGGTTGTGAATCCAACGGCGGTTACCAGCCACCCCTATCGACAGCCTTGACGATGGCAGCAGGAACGATAGGTGGCACCGGAAGACAGGCATGGATCAACGAGGAACTAGCAAACCATATCTACGCGCTCAAAGGGATCAACAGCCATCTGCTCCAACAACTCAATGTCGCGACGGAGGCTCTTTGCAATGCAAATGCATGAGACGCACTGCTTGTCAAGAGAGATACCCAACTCTTGAGCAAACCCAAGATTCGCCCGGCCTCTCCTGAACCGTTTGATCCTGCAATTTCATAGGGACCAACGGTTTGGAATTAGCTGATGATTTTAGAGGTGTAGTTTACTGCTACTGGGGTCAACGACGATCGAGAAAAGATTGACCTCGCAGTCGTGCTTTTGCATGGCACGGCACTAAGTTGGTGGTCTGACCAAAAGGTCATCCAGATGCAGTAGGAGACTTGCGGGGCATCATCAACGGCCAACAATGCCCGTCTCATATTGTCGACTGCAGGCGTTCTAAGCTTGGAGCAGATCAACCCACAATGGCAAGACACGTTGACGCCACCAACCAACTGGAACGAGTTCTTGCGCGTAATACTCGCGTGATTTGGATGACTGAACAAGAGGTCTGATGCTTGGTACAAGCTCCAGAATCTCCGATAGCATTCCAACGTGGCAGAGTATACTTGGAGATTCCACAAGATCATCACTGGTGCATAAACTACCCCTGATGAGCTCTGTTTTCACTATAACAATGGCCTCAAACGAGACATTCGACAAGCGATCGCCATTTTTGGCATCCAAAATGACTTACCGTAGATGATTGCACCACTAGAAAGGGTTGACTGTGCCGAATACAACGCTCGCATCCGGGAATGCTACAACTGGCGACCTTCCAACCACAATTATCGTGGGAAAAAAATCCAGTCGGGGAACTCCTCAACTCCGTTGGAAGTAGACACCATCGACCAGAGAGAGACATGCACCTGTTACAACTGCAAGAAAATCGGGCATATTGCTTGCAACTGGCAAAGCAAGAAGGAGGCCAGAAGGGGAGGGGGTCGCAAAAAGTGAGTCGGGAAATGACAAGGGGTGGGAGTAATAGGTATGACTCTTATCGGTAAGGAGCGATCTATGCTGAATGATTGCCCATCTGAAGTGCTTATGACGCCGCAGAGGATTTCTGAGATTGCAAGGTTAGACAAGGTGAACAAGGACAACCAACCGGTGATGGTGCTCATAGTGCAACCCCATGGTTGGAAAATCGTAGAACGGTACCGGCACTTTTAGATGGATGAGCTTCTCACAATTTTCTTAGCAAGGACATTGTTTGCAATATGGGTTTGCAGACCAAACCAATAATTTTGAAGGAAAAACCATTGACAAAATAGTGCAACTATGGAGACTATGAGAACCACTATAACTACAAGTGGTGGATTTACGCGATGTAACGGTATGGAGGTCCTATCCCATGAATGACCATTCTCAGACGAGATTACTTATACCGACACAATCAGCGGCGATGTTTATGTGGAAATCAAAGGTGCCAAGCGACAACTTTAGCGAGGACAGAAAACAACAGTGGAAGCAACAGAGATGGAGGTAGTAGAGGAAGCCGTCTTAGCCGAAAAGCGAAAACTTGTGCAGGCGATACCGCTCAACGTGGCCAAATACTGCATAGGACAAGGAGCTCGTGTGTGGCTTGTACATCATGAGCCAATAGAGGAAGCAGAGGTTGCAGCAGTTGACTTGTCAACCTCATCAGTCTCATCGGCATCATCAAAGATCGCGATGGTGCCCGAAGAGTTCGCACCACTCATTCAAGAGCTTGCGGACCTCTTCCCCGACGAACTCCCAAAAACCCTACTACCTCAACACAACATTGACCATCGCATCAAGCTGAAATCGGGTAGCTGGAACACAATTGAGAGGCATATCAGATGAGTAATCACGAGTTGACTGAGCTAAAAAAGCAGCTTAACGAGATGCTCGTTGAGGGGTTGATCTGTCCATCAATGTCACCATGAACCGCACAAATATTGTTAAAGAAAAATAAAGCAGGCAAAATGCATATGTGCGTGGACTACCGCGTATTGAATGACGCTACCATCAAGAACTGCTACCCTCTTCTCCAAGTTGATGAACCCCTCAACCAACTCTGAGGGGCTCGAATTCTCACCAAAACCGACATATGTGGCGGTTATGACGAAACCTGCATGGGAGACATCGACATCGAGAAGACAACATTCCAAACACGTTATGAGCATTTGGAGTTCATAATTGTGCTGCTTGGACTTACTAATGCCTCGTCAACGTTCATGGCGGCAATGAGCAACATTTTTTGCCCATATCTCGATGATTTTTTTGTGGCACACCTCAACGACAACGCTGTGCAACCGCACTCCGGAGGAGTACGATGGATATCTTTGTATTGTTCTCAAAGTCTTACAACGAGAGATTATTTTTGGAAAACTTTTGAAGTGCGACTTCGGTTGCCGTTTGGTCTAGTTTTTGGGTCACCTCATCAATGGCGGACGAATCACCATGGATCCGAAAAAGGCAACAACAGTCGCTGGTCGGCCAACACCGACCAACGTTCAAGACATCCAAGTTTTTCTCGCCTTCTACACAACTATTGGTGTTTTGTACGGGATTACGCCCGAGTGTCAGTACCTCACTCCGACCTCACTCAAAAAGAAAATGAGTGGTGGTGGGGAGACAACAAACAAGACGTGTTCACTGCCTTGTGAAACGCTCTAACCTTGGCGCCAGCCGTACGATTAGCCAATCCAACGGTCGACTACGTCATGGCCACTGACGCCTCAGATGGATCCATCGGCGCGGTCCTCCTACAAAACCATGGCAATGGAGAGCAACTGGTCGCATACATATAAAGAAAACTGCGCAGACCGGAACTCAACTACGTCGTTCACGAGAAGGAGATGTCGGCGGTCGTACATGCATTTAAGACGTGGCGGTGCCATCTGGAACGCCACCAATGCATCATGTGCACCGACCACCATGCGCTCAAATGTTTGAAGACGCAGCCAAAGCTCAGTTGACGGCAAATCCGATGGATGGAGTTCCTCCAATCCGGGTTTGACTACGATATCGAGTACCGGTCGGGCAAAACCAGCTCGGCAGACATGCTCATCCGCCAACCAAATCTGATGGCTGAGGCAACAACGCTACAGCTGCAATGAGATCCGTATCTAGAGCAGTTGTTCACACGCAGCTACGACGAGCTTGGCGGATCCGACAAGGTAAAATTCTGGTACGACGCACCCTACTAGCGATGGCGATTCACTCGCCAAGTGGTCATTCCCCAAACGATGAACTTTGTTGCATGCTGCTTGAAGAATGCCACAATTCCAGTCCATGTGGACATCTCAAAGAAGACAAGACGCTACAGAAGTTGGTGAAACACTAATGGTGGGACAAGATGCAATCCCATGTGCCCAATTTTTGCAAAAACCTGTGACACATTCAATCGACAAAAATCCCGTTGCTCACGGCCACCAGGACTACTACAGGCGCTTGCCATTCCAACGGAACCATGGACCAACACCTCCATGGACTTTGTCACATAACTACCAGTCACACCCAAGAGATATGACGCAATCATTGTGGTTGTTGATAGATTTTCCAAAATTCCCCACTTTATTCTGACTACCACCATCACCACCGAGGGGACGGCACGGCTATTTCTAAACAACATCGCGTTGCTACACGGCGTACCAAGGACCATCACGAGCGACAGGGACGGTCGATTCATCAAATGATTTTGGCGCAAACTGATGACTTGCTACGACAGTCGGATCCAACGTTCAACGGCGTTCCATCCTCAATCCGACGGTCAGATCGTNTGACGCAATCATTGTGGTTGTTGATAGATTTTCCAAAATTCCCCACTTTATTCTGACTACCACCATCACCACCGAGGGGACGGCACGGCTATTTCTAAACAACATCGCGTTGCTACACGGCGTACCAAGGACCATCACGAGCGACAGGGACGGTCGATTCATCAAATGATTTTGGCGCAAACTGATGACTTGCTACGACAGTCGGATCCAACGTTCAACGGCGTTCCATCCTCAATCCGACGGTCAGATCGTGCGAACCAACTAGACGCTCGAACAACTTCTTTGAACATTCTGTGAATTCAATGGGAAGGGTAGGGCACAAAAACTCCCGCCCACCAAAATTGCATATATTCATTGATTTCCACCACAACGGATAAAACATCGTTCGTAGTGGTTCATGGAAAACTTCCTGCCCACAAGCTAGACAACACAGCCAGAGCAACATTCCTACAATTGACGTCCTTTGCCGCGACTCCTCAACCATCCGGGATGATACAAGGCAGACGATTGTGAAGACACAAGCAAAGATGAAATGAGTAGCTGACCGACCTTGCACTAACGATGTTTTCACCAGTGGTGATAGAGACCTTTTCAGCTCAACCAACATGAAAGTGCGCGGAGTTGACTATTCGAAGTTCAAACCCCCGTGATTGCGTGACGCAATCTCCCCGAAACCATGCAAGTTTATCAGGTATTCCATTTTAGCAAACTCAAGCACTACTGAGACCCCAGAGAGAGAACTTCCTGGCAGGGATGCACCTCCCCCTTGTCCTCTACAAGTGGACGAGGGCACAGAGTACGCCACCGAGGACATCCTACGCCATCGAAGACATGGCAAAAGAACATAATATCTTGTCAAGTAGCACGGCTACAACACCGCGCATAGCAGATGGGAACCCTAGGACAACCTTCGAGATGTTCATCTCCTAATTGATATGTATTATGGCTGTCATGGGGCCACATCTCTACACGCACCAAGACGTCGCGGCTAAAAGAGGAGGAAGTGCTACATATCAAACGTACACAAGTCCCTAATATTAGGAGTGGGCGTTTCTGTCATTACACAAAAAACCCAACGTGCGTCGAGACCCCGATTTTTCACTCCGACGGTCGAGGGCAATTCGGCCAGCTACCCTCACCCTTTGGCAAACCTTCTTGCACTTTCTGACAACTCTGACCACTTTCAAGAATCATTGACTGAATTTCCATGACCTTTTGGTCAACTTCTTGAAGCATTGAGACATATCCAAGTTCATAAAAATGCATTTTGCAACTTCGCCGCCGATCCTCGAAGCCCCTCAATGCAGTGATTTGTGACGGTCCTGTCGACCTGTACAATTTGATGTGACCACTCGGTCGTGTCCATGCCCATGCAGATCCTTGATGCAGACCCAGATGGCACCGGGGCGTTGTCTGGTGGTGGAATACCTGCTCTGAGCTGATCGATAGTCGCTCCAGAGTCCTGGATGCTGTCTGGGACCTTCTGCAGTTTCTCTACAGCTTGTAGGATTTTATTGGTGGACTGGCCGTGGGCCCGATTTGCATGTTTTTGCGTTTTGTGTCCACCGTTTGTTGCGGGATACATGCATGTGACCAGTCGTAGTGTCTGGCTTGAGATTTTTCATGTGTAGGGTCAGACGGCGTAGCGTTCTGACTTATCAAAACCACCTCCACGATATGTCATCCAGGACACCTTTGACTGCTGGGAGACCCTTTTCCAGGTCTGGGCCAATTCAGAGGGGGGTTGGCCCTACTACCACAGACAGTACCAGATTACGGACCGTGCTCAGGTGCAAACAACGGCTCCAGTGATGCGTGGACTCCTTTACGCCATGCCGTATGAGACTGTTGTGTACTTTTGTCCTTTCTTGGAGAGGTCGGCACAGGCGTGGGTGCTGACCCACGTCGGGGCTGGGAGCTGGCATTGTCCTTGCTTGCTGCAGAGATGGACGCCACCCGCGCCTTCCATTCCCTTCGTCAGGGACCTGCCGAGCTCGCAGTCAATTGCTGGCGGCGCACCATGTGCATGTACATGTGCCTTGGGACCTTAGGTGGTACACAGGTGTGGACGCTTTGCAAGATCATGATCGCAGGTTATCTTGAGCACGTAGGAATCTTCTCCGGGTACAATGACGCCGTGCTCGAGCCCTTCACCACCTCCCTTCAGCTTCTTCCTTGGGCGCATCAGCTTTTCCTCCAGGTGACTTTCGCCCGTGAGGCAGCCGTCCCCCATCAGGAGAGTTCACTTGCTACACCGGTGATCATTCCACCACCTACGCCTTTCTTGTAATTCCCTTCTCCATCCTCTTGTTTGCCCTCCTCTTCCCCTTCCACACCGGCTACCCCGACACAGACGCAGGGTGTGGCGGCAGCAACGTAGGGGAAGAAGGGAAAAAATAACCGTGGCTCCGTTGTGGATGATTTGCATCGTGCTCTTGATACTCGCATTGTTGTTCTTCATGCCTTTGTTGTGGATGATCTGTATCCTGTTCCTCATACCTCTTCTACTCTTTGCTCCCCTTCTCCTCCTACTCATGTGTTTGTCACCGGTGTCTTGTCTGCTAAGCACCAGTGCTTGCTGCATTGACGTCTGTGTCACGTGGGCTGCGACATTGTGTCAAAGCTCATTAAGATACAGCCCGCACTCGGTATTGACGCAACCTCTTTTGAGAAGCCGCCCAAGAACGATTGTCTTTTCTGTGCTGAGGGTAAGATGCATCACTGCACATACCCTGACTCTCGTTCTCCAGCCCTTCATCCTCTTGAGCTAGTCCATTCAGATCTTCTCGGTCCTCTCCCTGTCAAGTCTTTGTCCAATTGGGGCCGATACATCCTGACCCTTTATCGAGACTTCACCCGGATGCGATAGGTCTATAGCCTGCGTCAGAAGAGTGATGCCGCTCTAGCGGTTTGTCTATGGCTAGTGATGGCTGTGCGTCAGTCTCGGCACTAGCTGCATACCTTCCGCTCAGACCGCAGCGGCAAGTTTCTTAGCAAGATGGAAAACTTCTTTGCACGGGGTTTTTCACCAGGTTATCTGCTCCTACCACTCCTCAGCAGAATGGTGTCTCTGAGCGTTGGGACCGCACTATGGAGGATGCGGTTCGTGCTATGCGGTCTGAGTGTGGTCTCCCAGAATTCTTCGCCTTTGAAGGATTCGCCTACATGACGTGGGTCTGGAACCGCCTCCTGCATGGTCCTCTTTTGGACCACGTTACACCGTACGAGCTCTGGTTTGGCCACCGTGCCGATCTGTGTCTTATTCGTGTCTGGAGCTTAGTGGCTTCTATGTGGTACACTGAGGATTACCAGGGTCCAAGGTCTCTCCGTGGGATCGCTTGTGTGCCTTCGTCGGCATCTCCCCGCGGTCGAAGGCCTTGCGTTTCTAGGACCCCGCCCGTCGTCGCATTGTTGAGTCCCGCGACACGCTCTTCTTTGAGTCTCTCACCTACCGCGACCTGACCTCAATTGTGTCGATGTCTGTCACATATGGTCCTCCGTTTGAGGTTTCTCAATGGATGGGGGAGTTTGAGCCTACGAGCACCTCTCATCCGGCTGATGTGTCCGTTTGAGCCCCCTCCACTTCTCGGTCTCTGGCTGTTGATGACCCGACGACCATCGCTGTCGGCCCAGAGACCTCTCCCGCCCTGCCTGTCTCCTCTCCTATGCCCTTGCCCCCCACAAACACCCATGATGCTGTCCCTCTGTCCACCGGTACTCGTGTCTCCATGGGTGGTCCTACTACCACACCCAGTCCTGCGTCTCCCCTTAGTTCACCAGCCTCTACTCCCACTGCATCACCTGCCCCAATGCCTTAGTCCTCACCGGATGCGGTCGTGCCTGTCTCTGAGCCTACGGTCAGTCTTTTGAGCACAAGCTACTCGCGTGAGCCCGGTGGTCGTCTTCAACCGTTGGGCTCCAGATCTCAACGAGTTTCAGGTCCCGCACCGATGCGCTCCACTCGTAGCATCACAAGTGGTGATCCCGGCACAAAGACCCTCGACCTAAGTGTCCGTACAGTTCACAAAGAGGTACATCCAATGTGTCCTGCAGGGAACGATCTAGTCACTCGCGAGTTTTGTCCCGCTTGTTAATCCGTCTGTATATATTTTTCCCTCCTATGTGGACCTGAGTGCGCAGGGCATGCTGACCAAGAGAGTGGAGGCGACGCACACTGAGCTCCCATGCAAGCCGTATCCCCACTGCAATGCATCAGGCGGCTCGCGTGCGCTTGTCTCTTCCCCTCTGGCAGCTTTACCCCAGCTCCATCTCCTCCGGAGTAGTCCCTAGTTGTTTTGCCTTATGAGACCTACTTGTGTCCGTCGGTGTGCCTTGTGGATAATACTGCAAACAGGCTAGGGAACCTAGTTCAGTCCTAATATAGTTAGTGACACTGTCCAGGTTTCTTTGTGTTTGACATGGTGCGGCCTAGGCCGCGGTTTGTGGGCCTCGAGGGTCTTTTGCCCTCGCTCGAGAATGCGTGGCCGGTGAGCTCTGCTCACCGGCCGACGGGTGAGTCTCGACTAGCGAGACTCACCCGCTCGAGGTGTTGTCTGTTGCTGCTCAACACTTAGAACTTTTAGACGCGAATCAGCCATGGCTGCTACAGACTTGCCTCTAACTTCCCCATTTCTTGACCATTTGACCCGAAACAAGTTGCACTAGGTTTGCAGCAGTCTTCTCATGGTATCAGAGCTATATTCGCAGCCTGAAAGCGATGCATAGTGGTGGCGCCTAGTCAAAAGGGCGGCAGCCGAGTGACGCGCGGAAGTAGATCCGCGCGGCTGCCGCAACAGCAGGCCGCGCACACCTCCTAGACGCGTCGAAACGGCCCCCCTAGGCCGCGCGCAGACAGTAGGGGCGGCAGAAGGCAGGGGAGAGCTCACATCGGTGGGAGAGACAAGGCAAGGGAGAGCCCAAGCGCCGTCCGACCTCTCCAGAGGTGACGGCGGGGTCCCTAGCCTCACAGCCGGAAATTATAAGTCCCAGGCGACCTGAACGACCTTCACAGAGGAAGACAAGGCGATATCCACGAGCTAAGGGCTCGCGAAAGAAAACTGGGCCCAAAGTGGGCCCGGCGGATTGCTGCCGAAATTTTGTTCGGCCGCAAGGGGGGA
>SZWC01001910.1:46702-73646 GCA_023375785.1 Penium margaritaceum
GGTGGGAGAGACAAGGCAAGGGAGAGCCCAAGCGCCGTCCGACCTCTCCAGAGGTGACGGCGGGGTCCCTAGCCTCACAGCCGGAAATTATAAGTCCCAGGCGACCTGAACGACCTTCACAGAGGAAGACAAGGCGATATCCACGAGCTAAGGGCTCGCGAAAGAAAACTGGGCCCAAAGTGGGCCCGGCGGATTGCTGCCGAAATTTTGTTCGGCCGCAAGGGGGGACTTTAGGGCTCACACTGCCTCCCTAGGACGTTTTCAACCTGCAGGACCAATGAGTCAAGCAGGATCAGCGCCGGTGGGGTCCTGCGCAGGAGCAAGTGATGGAAACCCGAGTGGATCCGGTGCCGGCGCTGGCACCGGTGCCGACGCCGGCGCAGGTGGCAGCGGAGGAGCTGGTGCCACCACAGTGACGTGGGACAATCTCACCAAAGTGCTGTCCCACAAGGATCTCACGCCGCCCGCCTTGGGAACAAGAGATTTTCTCGCGTGGAAGGATGTCTTCCTCGCGTGGGCAGCGGAACACGGACCAGAGGAGTTGTACCTGTCCCCGTCCACCGATGCAACAGAGGACCGAGTTCTCTTGCGCGCCTTCAATGCGCTAGTTCGGGTGTTGCCCGATGACCAATCGTATGTCATCCGCCATTTTTGGTTTGGTGGCAAAGGGGAGGACCCCTCCGATCCTCGCAGTGGTGCCCCACGTCCACACGAAGCCTGACAGCATCTTACTACTTGCCATGAGGAACTAGGGATGGCACTGGTCATCTCGCTGCGTGATCGACTTCGCGGACTGTACCCAAAGCCAAGAGCGCCGATAGCCGAGTATTGGGATGCTGCAATGGATCTGCGCCGACGCATTCTTGGGCTTGGAGCATCCTGCTCCGTACTGGAGTGGCTAGACCCTGTGCTGCTTCATCTCGGCGAGCCGTACAGGGAATTTCGCCGAGGTCTTCTGCGACGCCTCCGCGTGACAGACATTGAGAACACTGACCTTGCTGAAGTATTTGAGGAGTTGCGACACTATGAGGATGTACTCCGGGGAGAGGCGAGAGAGACCAACAGCCCAGGACCGAGCGCCTTTGTGCATCAGGCCTCACCAGTCGCCTCCACCAGACCTGGTCAGGGAGGCGACAGAGGCGGAGGGGGGTGGAGAAATGGAGGAACAGGTACCCAGTCAGGTGGAGGACGAGGTCGTGGTCGGGGTGGCGGCGGGGGGCGCACCTGCAACTACTGTGGCAAGCATGGCCACTTCTGGCGTGCATGCCCAGACCTCCAACGCATCATGACCCCGACATACCAACAGCAGCAGCAACAGCAGCAGCAGCAGTTGCCTGCACCGATGCTGCGCCCTCAGCATGGAGATCACCTGCAGCCACCAGCTTGGTCGATTCCACCGACCATAGCACCTCGGGCCTCTGCACCCTTTGGTGGAGTGACCTATGCACCACCACCTTGGCAGCCACCAGTGACCTTGCCACTGTATCAAAGGCCACCCCTTGTCTACCAGAGTCCCTACTACGTTCCCCCCAACTTGGCCGTTCCAGTTCCAGCACCAGCGTGGGCACAACGCGTCTACGCAGACGTGGCCGAGACCCAGCAGCCAGCAGCAGGCCAGCCCGCGACGGGGTGGATAGCACCCATGGAGCTGCAGCCTCCAGAGCCAACAGCCATGACACAGTCGCCAGGTCAGAGACTAGCGCATACTCATGTCACCACCTCACACGCACTGCCTATGCATGAATGGCTGTTTGACACCGCTGCCTCACATCACATGTCACCGCATCGGCAATTGTTTGTGTCACTGTACGCAGCACATGATGTGGAGGGTGTGAAGACGGGATCTGGAGAGGTGTTGGCTGTGGAGGGTGTGGGAACAGTGGCCTTGCAAGCACCTGGTGGGGTACTGTGGCTGACCGGGGTCTTGTATGTGCCGAAGTTGAAAGTAAATCTGCTGTCAGGGGGTCAGCTAGACCGCCAAGCATGCATGTCCACTCTCACGCAGAAGCAACGATGCATGTTGTTTGATGCTGCTGGTGCACTGTTGGCTGACGGTCCTCTGCATGCTGACATGCTTTACCGCCTCACTCTCTTCCCACTCTTGCATCCACACTCCCACAGACCACAAGTACATGTCCTCACTGCCACAAATGCAAAGCACACAGACCTCCTTCACCGACGACTTGCTCACATCAACACAGAACTGGTGACGGACATGATTAAACACAATCCTGCACATGGTATTCTGCCTGTAGATTGCCCACACGAACTCAAGGCAGATGTGTGCCTGGACTGTCAAGAGGGCAAGGCTCACAGGCAGACCTTCCCTAAGTCAAACACAGCATGTAAGTCCCCCCTTGAGCTTGTCCATGCAGACTTGACAGGACCCATGCCTGTACCGTCTGTCCAGTATGGGTCACAGTATGTATTGACACTGACGGATGACTACAGTCGGTTTCGTTGGGCCTTCCTTCTTAAGTCCAAAGCAGATGCCCAACGGGCGATTGCAGAATGGATTCCCCTTGCAGAACGTCAGACAGGCTGCAAGCTGCTGAAGCTGCGCACTGACCGAGGAGGGGAGTTCCTGGGTGTCTTAACAGCAGAACTGAAAGCCAAAGGTATTGAGCACCAGACTACCGCACCCTACACACCACAGCAGAATGGTGTGGCAGAGCGGTGGCACAGAACCCTGGGGGATGCACTTCGCACCTTGCTGAGCGAGTCTGGTCTGTCATTTGGGTTTTGGGAAGAAGCAGTCAAGTATGTTACATGGGTGTGGAACAGAGTGCCACAAGGTCCTCTGCCCAAGACAGTGACACCATGGGAGCGGTGGTTCAAGGAAAAGGCTGACTTGCGACCTGCAAGAGTGTGGGGCACTATGGCCTGCGTCTGGTTTGCATAGCCACAAAGGGACCATAAACTGAGCCCGCGAGGGCATTGGTGCGTCTTTGTCGGGGTCTCACACGCATCCAAAGCATGGCGGTTCTGGGACCCCACGAACCATGGTTTCTTGGAGAGCAGGGATGCCTCCTTCCTTGAGCATATGTCCTACAAGCAGTTTCGCACTCTGCGGACTGTCCCACATATCACCATACCAGAACACTACCCAGATTACGTGAGCGTACCTGTGTTTGTCCCTCATGCACCCACAGCTCCCTCACAGCGTGGGGACCACGGAAGGAAGACGGAAGCTCATTCACCTGTCCCCACAGATTTACTGACACCCACTGACCTAATGAGTACAGAATCCAGTGCTCCCCACAGTCCACCTGGGCTGCAAACCCAGGCGTCCCACAACAGCACTGACGATGAACGGACGCCACCGCCCCAACCGACACGACGCTCCTTGCGAAATGTCCCTCGTGTGAACTACAGACAATTCTATCACACAACTGGCTTAACCAACATGGATCACACCACAGTGGAGCCCCAGACACTTATTGAGGCAAGGGGGCGCAACGATGCCGCTGAGTGGGACAAAGCCATGGTCGCAGAACTGAATGCGCTCTTGGAGCACAAGGTTTATGAGCTCGTTCCCTTGCCGCCCGGACGTAAAGCCATTGACTTCAAGTGGGTGTACAAGCTCAAAAGAAACTTGGCGGGACTTATTGACAAGTACAAAGCCAGGCTGGTGGCTAAGGGCTTCCACCAGATACCAGGACAAGATTTCACTGAGACCTATGCCCCCGTGGGGAAGTACGGAACCAGCCGAGCTCTGCTGGCTGTGGCGGCACGTGAAGACTGGGAAATACATCAAATGGATGTGAAGAATGCCTTCCTCAATGGTCCACTAGAAGAGGAACTGTATGTCAAACAGCCAGAGGGCTTTGAAGACGGAACAGATCGCATGTGGCTGCTTCTCAAAGCCCTTTATGGGCTCAAACAAGCTCCACGCTGTTGGAACAAAGAAATTCGTCGCACTCTTGACTCAGGAGGATTCATCCAAAGCTTGAGCGATCCCTCCCTATTCTTGCGTTGGGATCATGGTTGTCCAGTTGCATTACTGGTCTATGTAGACGATCTGCTCATTCTGTCACCCTCGCTCCCGCTCATCTCAGATACAAAGACACTGCTCACCACGCACTACAGCATGACAGACCTGGGTGAGGCCACAAATTTCTTGGGCATGACCATCACAAGAAACAGAATGGCACGCACTCTCACCTTACACCAAGGACGGTTCATAGCACACCTCACAACACGCTTCCAGAACCTGGTACAACATCTCCCACGACAGCACACACCGATGAGCCCTGACGTCTATGCGCACCTGTTGGATGCAAACACCACAGATTACGGACCAGACGGTGACCCCACACTGTACAGGCAGATCACGGGCAGCTTGTCGTATCTTGCCTCCACCACACGTCTGGATATCGCATGCGCAGTTAACATGCTGGCACAGTTCAGCCAACAGCCGCGCAGCACTCACCTGAAGGCACTGCTGAAGCTGCTTCGCTACGTGATGGACACAGCTGAGCTTGGATTGGTCTTTGCCCCCTCTGCCAGTCCTCTGTTGGATGGGTTTTGTGACAGTGACTATGCACGTGACCGTGGGGCACGCAGTCGGGGCGGCTATGTGTTTCGTGTGTGGGGTACGGCTGTGTCGTGGCGAAGCGCTAAGCAATCCTGTGTGGCTCGTAGTGTGGCAGAAGCTGAATACATGGCCTTGGGTGAAGCTGCATGTGAATGCATCTGGCTTGCACGGCTGCTTGAAGAATTGGGACTGCGACTCCATGCCGTGNATGCCGTGGCACTGCACAGTGACAGCTCTGCCGCACGCCGCATTGCTGCAAATGATGGTGTGTTGCATCCTCGCACAAAGCATATCAGCGTAGAACATCATTTTGTGCGTGAGGCAGTTGAGGCTGGTGTTGTGCAAGTCAGTCCCATCAGCGGCGATGCACAGCTGGCCGACTTTCTCACCAAGGCGCTGCCATCTCCTGCACTCCACCTCCAGCTCATGCACCTTGGCTGCATCCCTGCCGCACTCACGTCCAAGGGGGCGTGTTAATCCGTCTGTATATATTTTCCCCTCCTATGTAGACCTGAGTGTGCAGGGCATGCTGACCAAGAGAGTGGAGGCGACGCACACTGAGCTCCCATGCAAGCCGTATCCCCACTGCAATGCATCAGGCGGCTCGCGTGCGCTCGTCTCTTCCCCTCTGGCAGCTTTGCCCCAGGTCCATCTCCTCCGGAGTAGTCCCTAGTTGTTTTGCCTTATGAGACCTACTTGTGTCCGTCGGTGTGCCTTGTGGATAATACTGCAAACAGGCTAGGGAACCTAGTTCATTCCTAATTTAGTTAGTGACACTGTCCAGGTTTCTTTGTGTTTGACATGGTGCGGCCTAGGCCGCGGTTTGTGGGCCTCGAGGGTCTTTTGCCCTCGCTCGAGAATGCGTGGCCGGTGAGCTCTGCTCACCGGCCGATGGGTGAGTCTCGACTAGCGAGACTCACCCGCTCGAGGTGTTGTCTGTTGCTGCTCGACACTTAGAGCTTTTAGACGCGAATCAGCCATGGCTGCTACAGACTTGCCTCTAACTTCCCCATTTCTTGACCATTTGACCCGAAACAAGTTGCACTAGGTTCGCAGCAGTCTTCTCACCGCTTGTGATGAAGTAGCTGACCTTGTGGTCGTCATGCCCATCTCTGAGGTGTGTGCACTTGCCACTCAGAGCTCTCCCTCGTTGGAGCCTGATCTGGGCACACAAAGGGATGCCTTCTCATCAAAGGATGCCCACGTCTGGCGTAGTGCCTCGGAGGATGAGCTTTGTGCCATCCGAGAGAAGGGAGTTTACGAGCTAGTCGACCTTCCACCTGGGAGAAAGGCGATTCAGGTCAAGTGGGTCTTTCGTAACAAGGTGAAGCCAGATGGCTCACTGGTGTTGGTGTGTGGAATTTGGCCTGACACTCTTTTTGAGGACAGCGAGGTTACTTGGGGTGCGACACGATGCTAGGATTGATTTCTTGCATGGTCGAGACCCGGGCACTTGGTGGGATGGACCATTGTTACGAGGAGACCCCGTGCTGTAGTATGCTTGATCGGTGCTCGCCATGATTGGTTTCCAGAGCCATCCTGTCCTGCTTTTCCTAAGCCATTGTGGTGCTGACGGATGCGTCAGCCAGGGGGAGTGTTGGTGTGTGTGGCTTCCACCCGCCACGAGCCACGGCCGTGGCAGCTACGGGTACACCCGGAGCTGATGGTGAGCGGCGGCCGCATTGGAGATCGTGACGACCCGACAGGACTCCGAATCGTCTAGGGACTTATCCAGCTGCTACAACATGACTGGTGTGATGCAAACGATGCGTCTCTACAGCCTGACTGGCTGGTCTGCTGTTGCTGGAGTTTTCTCGGTGGTCGAGACCCACGCACCCGGTAGCCTATACCGGTGAGATGAGGAGACCTGCAACTTTGTGTGTGCTTCGTGTTATGGAAAGCACATGCTGACGTCTCGGTACTGCACTCGTACATTTATGGGTGCTCTTAGTGCAGTTCAGAGTGCTCTAGAGTTTTCTTGATGGACAGGCCATTTTGGCCTATTTCATTATTTTGCTTGCTATTAGTGTTTGGATGATGCAAACCCACCTTGCGTGGGTCCATTACATAGAGCTTACCATTTTGCAGGTTCTGGTGCAGACAGTGGGTGATTCTGATACCTGAGCAGTGAGTTACGACCAAAACTATGGTTTTAGGCCAGTTTGAGCAGGTACGAAAATACCGCCGCCCCTAGCGACTATAGGCGGCCAGCAACTTCATAGGCTGATTGTTGCTCAATTGTCATTCCGCTTTGCATGTGTCTATTAATGGAAGCACATTTGACACTGGGTCGTGTCGACTAGCCAAACTCTTGCCGTTTCACGTCCGACCTGTGTTGACGCTGCGAGCTGACTGAGCGCTGATACCCAGTCAATGGCAAGCGTGCTAGGAAGCTTCCTAGAAACTTTTCATTGTATCAAAGCAAACGAGCAGCAACTCATTATGCTGTGCAGCAGAGACGTAGCAGCATTGAGTGGCAGCAGTGGCAGCCACCCATAGCAGTAGCAGTAGATCCTAGAGGGACCCACCACGACTATGGTGTAGCAGAGCGGTGGAGGTAGCAAAGACAATGGCGGCAGCTACAAGCAAAAGCGGCTGTAGAAGGAAAAAGCAGCGAGAAGCACCTACAGCGGTAGTGGCTACGGGCAGCACCCACTACAACAGCAACACCGGGTGGCAGCAACAGCCATGTCTGGCTACCGGTGTGTACACAAAATAAAAAAGGGAGCAGAAGTAGCTCGCAGTAGAAGCACCAGCTTGCGGCACTGGCGGCTGCGAGTAGTGGTAGCACACAGCAGTAGCAAAAACTTGCAGTAGCCACGACGGGCAGTAGCCGCAGCAGCAATAGCGGCGTCCATCAGTTACAGCAACAGCTACAGCAGGCAGCAGCAGCAAACAATAGCAATAGCAGCGAGCGGCAACAACAGCTAGCAGCTGCGAGTAGTAGCAGCAAGCGGTAGTGAGCAACAGTCGCAGCGGCAGTGGCAAGCAGCTGCAGCAGCAGCGGCATGCATCAAGCGCAGCGGCAGGAGCAGCAGTAGCGGCGGCACCGGCGGGTAGCGGCGGCGCCGGTGGGTAGCTGTAGCATGCATCCGCAGCTGCTCACGTGGGTTGCAACAGTAGCAATAGCCCGCGTAGCAGTGGCAGCAATAGCAGCCACTCCTGCTAATTGCTTGCCCTGTGAAGCTACATTAGAGCTTCGCATTGCGAGCAAGCAGCACGAGGTTGCTTGCTCATAGCGAGCAAGCTTGCTCGACGGGCTCGCTCAAAGCGAGGGTCGAGCCAGACCAAAAAAAAAGGGAGAGAAAGGAGGGGGGGGGCTTGAGTGGGTACCCCCAAAAAACCCCAAAGGGGGCATCCAAGGAGGTGACACCATCACAAACACCACAAAAAAAAGGAGGAGGAGGATAGGGGTCCTTGAGTGGGGCAGTTGAGTAAGGCCCGGGAAGGGATACCACACTCACGCCGAGCGTCGGTGAATAAAAAATGAAAGAGTGAGTCATTTCTTGTGTCATTGTTTTTTTCAATTATTTTACTTTTTAGTGTGGCTTGAGGCCACTACTGTCGGCTGACGACGGGAACTGCTCTAGCAGCAGCCGTCGCGAGAGTCGCACTAGCAGTAGCAACAACGAAGGTGGCTTGAGGCCACAGCCGTCTGTTGATGACGGCATCCAGTGCAGCATCAGCGGCACCGAAGGCGACTTGAGGTCCCACGTTGCGATAAATGCGCCATCGTCATCGGGTGCAACATTGTTGCAACACACTACGAATGAGGTTGTCACCTTGACTGACGATATCGCAGCCCGTCTGAGAGACGTTGCTGCATTCGTATCCCTCTACGTGGTGCTTTGTACCACTGGGGTTGAGTGTGTAAGATTATCACCTACGCTCAGCTCTCGACATGAGCTACGCAGCGTGGTCATGGGTGTTGCCATCGCCGTGGTCTGTGCCTCAGCCTTGGCCATGGTAGCTGCCCCAGGTATAGTGGTCGATGTAGCCGTGGCACGAGTCCCACTTGTCCTCAGGGTTTTCGTGCTATTACTGTCGAGATAGGCAACATGGCTGGCGCCAGTGCCGACAGCGTCCTCCTGGGTGGCATCCCTCCTGGGTAAGATCCTCTCTACCTCCTCCTTTAGTGGAAACGTCACCGAGTGATGCCACAGCACTTCTACGTGGTGATATGGCTGCCTTACACATGGAGGTCCGGAACCTCCAGCGCATGGTCCAGCAGCTCCTTGACCACGTGACTTCCGAGAGAGCTGCCACCTCGTTGCAGGTATCGCCTCCCACTTCATCCTCATCTTCCTCCCGATCCAGTATCTTGATCTCTGACGATTCTGGTATACCGGATCTCTTGTCTACATTCGTCGCCCTCCGCTCCGCCTTGGAGGCTATTGGCATCATACCCACGGACGAACCCTCAGCCCCTCACCGTACCGCTTGTTCTTGCACTCATCCTACGCGGCAGCGAGCTACTCGTCTTGCACAGCGCGCACAGGCAGCACCATCAGACGCTGCTGTAGGAGGAGTCTTCGGTGACGAGACCCCCTCGTCTCCTGTCCACGGGTTTGTTTGCCGAGTCCCCATGGCTCCTGCCGATGTGTTAGTCGTGGGAGGGATGGTTTTTCCGCTGACGAACGTGGCAGAGCTCGGCATTGGTGAGACAATTGCCCTACAGTACAAGATGATTGAGGCAGATGACGCTACACAGCAGACTCAGCTAGCAGAGAGTTTGGCGGGAGGGGACATTTGCCTTGATGGAGACTCTGCATCGAAGGAGGACTGGTCGAACGCTGAGTGTGAGTCGGGGATGGAGATGGTGTTTGTTGATACCCTGGCGGATGACATGACAACGACCAATGCAGGAGCTACGTCTGACGGTGTGCACGCTCCCGAGTTAGCTGGTATGGAGACAGATGCCATGGTGCCAGGAGCAGCAGCAGGAACAGGCGATGGAGATGCTGATACTCGGCCCACAGCAAACACCCAGGTGGTTCAGACAGATAGTGCCGGGCAGCAGGAGCAGATGATGGACCACCTAGATGAGGCAGACTTCCTCTATGAGGATCAGTCGTCCGTCGTGGAGTGGTCAGATGCAGGGTCGGAGGCAGACGTAGAGGCCCAGTGCACTGCCGTTCTTGCAGTTGTCGCGGCACGAGCACAAGATAGCCCCTTGGTGAGAGCAGACATCCGCGTGTGCGACATGGAGGATGCAGAGTGAGCTTGAAACCTCCGACACCTTGCTTCCCTGACCGGTATCGCTTACACCACAGCGGTTCCTGTCGGGGACACAGCTACTCTCCTCCGAGCTACAGTTCCTGTACCCGAGCGCCTATGCTCCACGTTCAACGAGCAAGAGGCAGTGGTGGCTCGAGTGGAGGCGCACGTGCAGAGTCTCATGGTCAAGCTTCGGGAGGCGAGCAGCCGCTGTTACACCGTAGATGTTCCTGCACAATAGGCTGTCGAGGAATGTGTGGAGGATGTACACAGGCGTCTCGAGGTAGCTGAGTGGCCTCTACAGGATGCACGTCTAAGACAGGCGGACCTCCAATAGTAGGTGGATGATGGGCTACACACCAGGGGTCACGAGGAGCACCACGACACTGACCGCACCTTTGATGACCATGACGTCACCGTGGATGCAGCTGTACCTACACATGCCGGCGTCCGCCCTGCAGCTGATGGCCGAGTGACAGGTGTGTCACGAGCAGCAGGTGCCATTCCTACAGCCGTTCCTATAGTCGCAGACGACTTACTTGGCTACTCATTGTCTTGCGCTACCTCTCTACCAGCACTTCATAGCTCGGTGGCACTTGAGTCGATGACTGACGCATAGGACGTGAACTTGTATGATGAGTAGGCGCAGCTCAACTCTTTCCTTCGGGGTGAGACCGCGAGGCTGCAGGAGGCTCTGGCTTGTGTCGACATGCACACGATCGAGGTCCACTGTCAGGTTCGTTTCGCGACTGACCGCCTACATGCCGCAGAAATAGCCCGCCGGTCGGCTGCCACGTCAGAGCTTGTCGAGCTCCACACGCGCCTTGACGCTGCGGAGGCCGCGAGACGATATGCAGCTGAGCAGTTGGAGGCCATACAGTAGGCAATTGTCTTTGAGGAGGCCCTCAGCGCTGTACCAGTCACATCCGCAGATGACGACAGCAATGACGATAGCAAGGACGATACCAGCAAAGAGGACACTTTGGGGTGAGGCTTTGTGGGAGTACATCTCACCAACATCATCGTCACCCTTGCTATCGTAGTGTAAGAGTATGTGGCCAAGAGGGGAGCCGTGCTCCCTCCTCAGGGATTGTGTTAGGACCAGCCATCCGCTTTGCCCGTGCTGTCAGCCTCTGCAGTCCAGGGGGGGTGTTGGTGTGTGGACTTTGGCCTGACACTCTTTTTGAGGACAGCAAGGTTACTTGGGGTGCAACACGATGCTAGGGTTAAGGTTATGCTGGTTGAGACCCGCGTACCTCATGAGTTCTACCGGTGTGACGTGAAGACCCATTGTCTACATGTGTTATGTATAATCCATGCATGATGCGGTCGAGACCCGGACACCCGGAGACATTTTCTGGGGTCACGATGAGACCATGTTTCTCTGTCTCTCTTCCATGATGTTTGACATATAGGTGTGTGATTGATTTCTTGTATGGTCGAGACCCGGGCACTTGGTGGGATGCACCATTGTCACTAGGAGACCCTGTGTTATAGTATGCTTGATCGGTTCTCGCCATGATTGGTTTCGCGAGCCATCCTGTCTTGCCTTTGCTCAGCCATTGTGGTGTTTACGGATGTGTCAACCAGGGGGAGTGTTGTGTTAGCTACTGAGCTAACCACCTCTGGCGGAGAAGCCGCGAAACCAAAAAAGCTCACAAAGGTTTTTAGGCCTTCTTCCTTTGTTGACATGTGTCATGCACCCCAAACTTAATCAGGCATACACTTCACCTTCAAGAGTACTAACGCCTTAGCATTACATCTCAAGAAGAGCTCAAGTCGTCAATACGCAAGAGAGCATCAAGCAAGGGTTAATTGATCAGCATGCAAGACAAGTCCTTTTATAGCTGTCTGTCCAGTCCTAGAACTCAAAAGCACATTCCGGGGAAGTGGCCTAAACCAGCCACGTCACCAATAGACTTGCACTATGGGCTTGACACATAAGCATCCTAGTGTCAAGGTGACAAACCAACCATGTAACATCCAAGAAGCTACGGACTTTCTTTCTTGGAAGCTTCCACAGCAAACAAGATGTGCATGGGGCCAGGATCGAACTCGTGACCTCTCACTTGGCCAAATCAACAAAATGGCCGAGGTAGCCACTCACCCATATGGTGTACTCACAGGTCATATCTCACATGAGACAGAGCATAGTTGAGTCACATCACAACGGATCCAGGGGTCATACCTCCACAAGGGGCAGATCATTCCGGATCCATCGTACAATACTGAATAAGGTGCAAAAACAATCAACAAATCTCTCCCTTGCACCTTGCCTCATTGGGCATCATCATTCGTCATCACTTGCGTTTACCATGCCGATACCTTGCCTGCCCGGCTGGTGGAGATCCTTGTCCAGTGGCTTTGTAAGCATGTCAGCCTGGTTTAGCTTGGTACCGACATACTCAAGCTCCACTATCTTCTTGTAGACCAAGTCTCGAGCGTAGTGGTAGCGGATCTTGATGTGCTTTGTGCGCCTGGACAGGACGGGGTTCTTTGTCATGTCAATGGCTCTCATGTTTTCAATCTTGATGACTGCCGCCATTGCCTGTGGTACCTTCATCTCAGATAGCAGGCTTTGTAGCCACTGCATCTCTTTACACACCTCAGCCAAGGCGATGTACTCAGCTTCAGCTGTTGACAGAGAGACACATTCCTGCTTGCGACTTGCCCAACTGACTGCACCTCCATTCAACATACACACAAAGCCGGAGGTAGATTTTCTGTCATCGACATTCCCTCCCCAATCAGCATCAGTGTAGCACATGAGACGCAGTGATGCGGATCCAGCGATGCCTCCAAACTGGAGCCCCACGTGCCGCGTCCCCTGAAGGTAGCGCATGATGCGCTTCACGGCCTGCCAATGAAGTGGACGGGGATTGGCCACAAACCGGCTCACCTGCCCAACAGCATGGGCTATATCTGGTTGGGTGGCGACCATGGCATACATCAGACTGCCCACTGCAGACTGATATGGGATGCCCAACATGTCAGTTTTCTCTGCTTCGTTGGATGCGGACATGGAGGTGGAGAGTTTGCACTCCGAGCTCATGGGTGTGCTAGCAGGTTTGCAATCTGCCATGTCGTATCTTTTGAGGATGGAGTCGATGTATTTTGTCTGGTTCAGGCTGATGGTACCTGCTGCTCTGTCGCGCTTGATGGAAATTCCAAGATAGAAGTCAAGAGGACCCATGTCCTTCATCTCGAATCTGCTACTCAGCTACCCCTTGAGATCATCTAGCAACTGCGTTGAAGAAGAGCATAGAATCAGGTCATCAACGTACAAGGCGACCAACATAGTCCCTTTGTCACTCTCATGCACGTACATGCTAGGGTCATTTTCGCAGTGCTTGAAGGACTCCTTGGCCATGAATGTGTCCATCTCTTGGTACCAAAGTCTTGGCGCTTGTTTTTGCCCATAGAGTGCCTTCACCAATTTACACACACCCCCTCCGGAACCTCCATCAATACCTCCTTGTCAAGTTTGCCGTAAAGGAAGGCTGTCTTGACATCCATCTGGTGGACCTCCATGTTCTTGGCAGCAGCAATGGCGAGCATTGACCGGATGGAGGCAAACGTCACAACTGGAGCAAAGGTTTCATCGTACTCTGCGCCTAGCCGTTGGGAGAATCCTTTTGCTACCACCCATGCCTTGTACTTGTCTATCTTGCCATCCTGTTTCCTTTTTACTTTCAGCACCCACTTGGACCCGACAACGTGAGCCCCGGAAGGTCTGTCCACCAGCACCCATGTTCCATTCTCTTCGATGGAGCTGAGTTCACTGCAAATTGCTTCATCCCACTCTGCTTTGTCAGGCCGAGTGAGTGCCTCTGCGACAGACGTTGGCTCCTCTTGAACCAAGAATGAATAGTTGAAACCTTTCCATTCACCCTTATCTGCGTCGTAATGCTGCCGAGGTACTTTGAGGCTTGAACTGCTCCTTGAACCTGGTGGCTGGTGCTGTTGATGTGGAGGCTGGAGGTCTGGTTTGCCGTTGATGATGGGAGAGGCATCCTCCTCATTGTCTGGAGGATCGGATACGCCGGAATCAGAGTCAGATTCCTCCGAGTTATCTTCATGACCTCCTCTCCCTGTTGCAGCACCTATCCCATGCCATTGTGCTGGTGCTTTGTCTCCCTCTTCAAGGAGAGTGAGCCACTCTCCCTGTTTTGGAGCGTTCTCGAGTTCGAGATGCTCTCCCTTGCTCACAGAAACTTTGTGGAAATCCACGTCTTTGCTGTGGATGACCTTCTTGGCCCCTTGGTCCCAGAGTCGATAAGCCTTGTGGGCGGTGTCATAGCCGATGAAAATGCACTTTTGTGCTCTTGCATCGAGCTTTCCAGGGCCCTCACCGGCCTGGACCTTGGCAAACACGGTGCAACCGAACACCTTGAGATGGGAGGCATCCGGCTTCTTGCCTGACCATGCTTCTTGAGGCGTCTTCAGCTGTTGTGTTTGCTTCTTCTTGCCTCTCCTTCGCAAAGCTGCTGTAGGTGTAAGGTTCACAAGGTAGGTAGTCGTACGTGCTGCTTCAGCCCAGAACATAGGAGGCAGCTTGGCGTCAAAGAGCATGCACCTTGTCATGCCTAGGAGGGTCTGGATCATCCTCTCTGCTACGCCGTTGCTTTGAGGTGAGTAGGGCGTCGTTTTCTGGTGTTCAATGCCCTGTGTCTTGAGCCACTCCCTGCATATGTCACTGACCATGACCAACGAATTTCACTTCATGTGGTCAGAATTGACAACTCACGACACAAGTCACTGATAGTCATAGGAGGGTAACAATGGTTTGGGAACACTAGCTATCAACTAGAAAGCACAAAGACCTTCAATACGTAGTGGCACGGCGTGGTAACCACGTAAAGTGACAAACCAAACTAGGCATATGTCACTAACCATTACCAAAGAATTTCAATATGGGTGGTCAACGTTCACAACCCATAACACGAGTCACAAATGGTCAGAGGGGGAAAACATGGTTTCAAAACATTATGTATCTTCTAGCAAGTACAAAGATTTTTTGTATGTATTGGCACGGTGTGGCTACCGTGCACAATGACCTACCCAAGTAGGCATACATCACTGGTCATGACCAAAGAAGTTCAGTGTGTGTGGTCAACGTTCACAACTCATGATACAAGTCAAAAATGGACAGAGGGAGAAACAATCATTTGAGAATACTCGGTATCGACTAGCAAGTACAAAGGCCTTTGATAAGTGGTGGCACGGTGTGGCTACCATGCACAATGACCAACCCAAGTATGCTTGTGTCACTGAATATCATAAAAAGAGTTTCACTATGTGTAGTCAACTTTCATTCTTACGGCTGGTTAATTGGAGCAATGGTTGAGAGGTTATTCAAGCTGAAAGTTGCAATATTTGAAATCCCGTCTTCGTCATTTTGTTATGATTAAATAACTTTGTTATCATTCATACTTTTGAAAACTACCCTCTAATCTTACACCCCCTTGTTTAATGCCCTTTACCCATAGGAACCCTTATAATGTCATTTGGACATCATATGAACACCATGTGAGTTGGCTTAGTGCTTATATAGTTAGATTCTGGAGCGGTAGGTCCTGGGTTTGAATCCTCGTACGCGCAATATAGAATAGGCTCGCAACCGGAGGGGGGGGGGCGTGTTGTGATACCTCAACTCTACCTTCAAGCCTAAGCCATGGGGGGGTAGGGGGGGTGTCATAATGCGATTGCAAATCTGTCCTCCAGGTCGTCCACGGAACATCCCTCTAGGGGGGTGGGAGGGAGTATTCCAGTGAAGGCACCTACGCGTAACAAATCAACAAAACCCGACCTGGTGTCAAAGGGAGAAACCTTTTGCTATTTATTGACTAGCAAGTACAAAGACTTTCAACAAGTAGTGGAACCGTGTGGCTACCATGCACAATGACCAACCAGATTAGGCATGGGCCACTTACCATGACCAAATGATTTTACTATGTGTGGTCAACGTTGACAACCCATAACATGGGTCACAAATTTTCAGAGGAGGAAACAACGGTTTGGGAATACTAGATACCAACTAGCAAGTACAACAACCTTCAGTCAGTAGTAGCACGGTGTGGCTACCATGCACAATGACCGACCAAAGTAGGCATATGTACTGCCTTTGACCAAAGAAATCTGCTGTGTATGGTCAAGGTTGGCAACTCATAATACGAGTCACAAAGAGTCAGAGGGGGAAATAATTGTTTGAGAACACCAGGTATCAACTAGCAAGCACAATGACCTTTAGTATGTTGTGGCACGGTGTGGATACCATGCACGATGACCAACCATATGTCACTGACCATGACCAAAGAATGTCACCATGTGTGGTAAACTTTAACAAATCATAACACGAGTCACAAATTGACAGAGTAGAAGACAATGGTTTCTTTGCGCGGGGCGCTGTAGTATCACTACACGCTCCTGCAGGTCATCATAATCTGCCTCAGACATGTGGAGGTGGCCCATGTCTGCCTCCCAAAGCATAAACTCTGCTTCACTGGATGGTGCACATGCAGACTGCACAACTCGTGAGTACAGCTCCATCTGCATCTTTGTTGCTGAAGATGATGGAACTGGTGCTGTTGCATCATCCTGGGGGTCAACAAAACTCGCTATGTGCTGAGACACTAGAAAATCGGATGCAGCTACAGTTGACGCATCCACACCACAACTAGTGTCTATCACATGAGGAGTGAGCGGTTGCATGGCGAGAGAGAAGAAGGATGAGTCGTCAGAGTCCGTGGAGCATGTGGAAATGTCGTCCGTGCAGGTAATGCGTAGTGACCACACTCCCCCTCGACAGGTACAACAACAGAGGCCGAGGAGGTGGAGGATGTATCAAAACCGGCACGAGCACGACATGCAGAGCACTGACGCCGACGATGCAGGGTCACTCAACTGGAACGGCAGTATGAAGACATGTCATCGCGAGGTGGCATCGTGGTCTCAGCAAAATGGAGGATCGAAAGGATGGTGGTAGCCTGGGACTTGCTGGCAGGTGGAGCTGAAGGTACACCATCGCATGAGGAGGGAGAAGAGGATGGAGGAGATGTAATCAAAGAGGCCGAGGAAAAACGAGTAGCAGAAGTACGCTCAGTGACGAAGAGGTCACAAAGCCGCTGCACCGTCTGCCGCAGGCCATGGATCTCGCTGAATATGCTTGCCAGAGGTCCAGCTAGGGGATCTACCATCGCCAACAGATCCGTATGCTGTGGAGGACGCAGGCTCGGAGGAGACTGTAGCCAAGGTGGATACCAGCCTGGAGGGCACGTCGAACAGCGACGCCAACCATGACATCCATCACCATAGTAGTAACAAGCAAACACACAGGGCGCCTACTCAGATGTTCGCGCACTCATCTCGTGCGCTAGACGATGGATAGGTACCAAGGGCACCTACTCCCGGTGGTAAACATCAAGCCACAGGAGAGAATGAGGCCAGTAGGTACTGTTGCTCCTAGAGGTCACGGCATCCGGGTCAGCAAACGTGACCAGACGGGAAGTGCTGGAGTACCACAGCATGCCAGGAGACTAGAGTCTGACTAACTGCGGCCAAAAATGCTGCTGCCACTAATATAGCGAAGAATGCTCCGAGACGAGAAGGGGTGGCGGCTGCAAGTGTGGCTGCTGCTCTAAGTGGTAGACGACCTAGCCCTTGGAGATTGTAAGACTCGAATCCACTGTCAATCCTACGGAGTGACGTGCGCGTACGAATCTACGGTCCCCAGGAAGACGTCGGTCCAGGACGCGTCTCGAAGCAGAGATCGCCGCCGACGACGGTTGGGTGTCGGTTGAGAAGGCAAAACTACAAGCTCTGGCGTAGCCGCAGCACTATGTAGTCGTTGACACTCTACCGCCTGATGCTGGTATTGCGGCTATGAAAGTTGCTGCTGCTGCGGCGGTAGTAGTTGGAAGATTCTCCTTTTTTTTGCTGTATTTTTTTTTTCTTGCCCGTGGCCACCTACCTTTTTTTTCTTTCTTTTTTTGTTTCCCTCACCCGCCACCTTTTTATTCTCTATCTCCCCCTCTTTTCTTCTTCCCTCCTTTTTTTTCTCTTTCTTCTCACCCCGGGTTTGACCGTCACCCGGTTCTATATTGTCTCCTAGATAGGGGGAAGGTCAGGATTGGGGGGGGAATAAAAAAACGAGGGGACGATGTCAGGTCCCCCCCCCTCGCTCCTTGCTCGCTCGCATAAAAGAGCGAGCGAGCAAGTGCGCGAGCGAGCGATTGAGTGAGGAGGCGAGGGGGGGGAGGTCTGCCCCTCCCTCCGTCCGTCGGCGGACTGAGCCGACGGGCCCCTCCCAAGGGCCCCTCAGAGGGGCTCGACGGGGCCCTCCAAGGACCCCTCGAAAGGAGGGAAGGGGGGCGAAAGGGGCTGACGGGCCCCCCCTCGGAGAGGGCCCCTGATGGGGGTCAAGGGGGCCCCTCCGAGGGGGCGAGAGCCCTCACAGGAGAGCTACGAGGCCCTCCTACAGCAGCAGCTGCAGCGTCGGGTATAGTTGTTGCGGTTGCTGTTGCTGTTGCTACTTCCGCCACTGATGTTGCTGCTGCTCTGCGCAGCAGCTGTTGCTGCTGCTGCTCGATGCTACCGCCGCTGCTGCTACTGCTGCTACTTCCGTTGTTAATGCTGCTACTTCCGCTGATACTGTTGCTACTGTTGCTAAAATGTGTAGCAGCTGCTGCTGCAGCTTGCTGCTGCCACGGTTTCCGCTTCCTACTGCCACGGTTTCCGCTTGCTACTACCACTACTGCTACTTGCTACTGCACACTGCTACTGCTGCCACCGCTATTGCAGTGGCCGCTGCTGCTGCTGCTATGTGCTGCTGCTAGTAACACCGTTGCTACACCGGCTGATGCGCTACTACAGCTGTCGTTGTTGATACTGCTGCTACGCCGCAAAGCGGTTGCTGCTGCTGTTGCGGCTGCGGCTTGTGCAGCTGCTGCAAATACTAGTGCTGGCCGCAGTCGGTAATGCTGTTGTGCGCGGCTCACCGCCCCTCTGGCGTTCACGTGCAGTCATTTTGTGCTCCCTCACGCTGCTGTCAACGTGGCGCCACGTGGCGCGTTCTCTTCACGGTCCGCCCACTGCTGCTGCTTCTGTTGCTCAAACGCCCCCTTGCGCTCTGATACCAAATTGGAAATGTTTTACGACATGCAGGCCCATGCAAAAATGAACATGAGCTATGTGTGTGAGTGCGATACAAGACGGCAAGAATTTGGTTAAGTATGGAAAGTTGAATATTAATGAACAAGGAGAGACTACAAATGAGCCCCTAGCGGGCTTATATAGGAGCGCAAGAAGCTAGCCGCACCTGGCCCCATCACCTCCGTTCAACCCAAACGAGTTAGCGAGGAGAACACACTGCGTACACCATGATAACAATAACGATGGTCTCCTCGAAGCACCGGAACAGCTCTCCAAATGCCCGGGTCTCGACCACTGAGAAAATACGAGTAGTGCGAAAAAAAAAACTTAGAATCTGCGTCTAGACATCACATATGGCTTTTTGAACATCGGAAGCCCTACTACAGCCATCGGGTCTCCTCGTCGCACCAGTACAGTGCACCAGGTGAGCGGGTCTCAACCCACTGCGAAAACTCTTCTAGCTACCAACGAGCCAACAAGGCTGCCAAAACGCATCGACCGTGTCTCGTTAGTGCTATCGTACATACTGGAGAAGTCCCGGGACACTCCGAAGGCCTGTCATGTCGTCACGCTCTCCTCTACCATATACCCCCAATGTGGGTATATGGGTAATCCATCGGCGTCGGTCATGACGAGTGGAAGCTACACAAACCAACATGCTTCAGTGACCTCCTTGGCGTAGTGTCCACGGCCTCCACACCTCTCACACCTTACGAGCACGACAACCCGAAGGCGGATGCTCCCACACAGCGGGGGGGAACAGGGGATATGACCTTGTACCTCCGCCTCATCGAATCTCTTATGTACCTCGCCACTACCACACGCCACGACATCACTTTTGCCGTCAACCTCCATGTACAGTTTTCGCAGGCTCCACGTGCTAGAGCCCTCCAAGCGGCTGTGCGAGTGGTGCGGTACGTGGTTTCCACATTGTACCCCGGACTGTGCTTTTCCCCTGTAGTGCTCGGTGGTTCTTGACGGCTATACCGACAACAAATGGACCAAGAGCCCAGATGGACGCAGTCGCACCGGTTATGTGTTCCTGCTTGGTGGTACCGCTGTGTCCTGGCGTAGTGGGAAGCTCGGTTGCATTGCACGTACCTCGTCGGAGGCAGAGTATGTTGCTCTGGGTGCACGGGCTGCTGAGGCAGTGTGGCTACAGCGCCAATTCCTTGAGCTGGGTCAGTCAGTGCCTGCCATTGTGCTTCGCTGTGATAACCAGAGTGCTCTTGCCATTGCGGAGAACTCTGGTGTCTTTCATGCTCGCACGAAGCACATTGCGGTTAAGCATCACTTTTTGCGTGACCTGGTGGAGCGACGTATGATCTCCGTTATATGGGTCGGCACTGACATGAGGCGTGCTCACTTCTTGACGAAGGCACCGGCGCGGGGGAAGTTCCAGGTGGCCATTTGTTCCGTTGGGCTTCGCCCCTTGCTTGAGAGTGGTTGAGTGCGGGGTGTCTCTATGCCTGTGTCATGACTGTTTCTGCACTCATCCTTGCACTTGTTTCAGTGCTGCACGTGTATGGACATGCGTACCATCGAGTCATGGGGGAGTATTGTGATTTGTGACATTCCTATCGACTTGTATAGTTTACTGTGACCACTCGGCCGTGTCCATGCTCGTGCAGATCCTTAATGTGGACCCAGGTGGCACTGGGGCGACGTCTAGTGGTGGAGTAAGTGCTCAGAGCTAATCGACGGTCGCCCAAGAGTCCAGGATGCTGTCTGGGACCTTCTGCAGTTTTTCTGCAGCTTGTAGGATTTTATCAGTGGACTGGCCATGGGCATGATTTGCATGTTTTTGCATTGTGAGTCCACTGTTTGTTGCCGGATGCATGCATGTGACCAGTCGTAGCGTCCGGCGTGAGATTTTTCACGTGTTGGTTCAGACGGCGTAGCGTTCTGACTTGTCTACGCTGAGTTACGGCCAAAACAGTGGTTTTTGTCCGGTTTTAGGACAGATCTTGCACTGCCGCATGTGACACCTGCAGTGCGGCGCGGCAGGTATTTATGCCATGGAACTATCATTTTTCATTTCTCTCTGCAAATTCTTTTGAAGCATTCTGACACTTTGCCTTGTGTCGCCTAGCTAGACTCTTGCCGTTGTGTGCACGACTTGTGACTGTCGTCACCGTCTGACCAGGCCAGGGCTGATGGCGGTAATACTGGTACCGCGGTATACCGTGTTTTTGTACCGCGGTACTGCAGTACCACGACACGATGTTTTTTTTGGGGGTGTGACCATATACCCATCGATTTCCCGATAGATCCCCCATATCCATGTATCGCTCTTTAACAACCCCATACCCAACTGATCTGAACTTTAACAATGAAACATCCACCGGTCAAAGAAAAACAACAATGTATCCAAGAAAAAAGTGCGCGAACACCATGCCATCGCTGCATGAAATACAGCTTCCGATGGATGACGTCATCACGCCCCTTGAACAATCACAAACCCCACGTTTGAGGTGTTTGTGATTGTTCCAGGGAGGGGTTTGCGTGGGGTTTGCGTGAGGGGTCCGAGACACCCCATGCGAATTGGAAATAATTTTAGGGCATGCAGGCCCATGCAAGAACGAACATGAGCTCTGTGTGTGAGTGCCATGCAAGACGGCAAGAATTTGGCTAAGTGTGGAACGCTGAATATAAAGAACAAGGAAAGATTAGAAATGAGCGCCTAGCGGGCTTAAGTAGGGGCGCCGTCAGCTAGCCGCACCGGGCCCCGTCACCCCTGCTGAGCCCAAACGGGTCAGCGGGGAGAATACAATATGTACACCACGATAACAATAACGGTGGTCTCCTTGAGGCACCGGAACAGCTCTTCGAGTACCCGGGTCTCGACCACCGAGAAAATAAGAACAGTGCCAGAAAAACTCAGAATCAGCGTCCAGACATCACACACGGCTTTCCGAACATCGGAAGCCCCACAAAAGCCATCGGATATCCTCGTCGCACCGATGTAGTCCACCGGGTGCACGGGTCTCAACCCACCGAGAAAACTCTCCTAGCTCCCGACGAGCCCACAGGGCTACCGGAACACATCCACCGCGTCTCGCCGGCGCTATCGTAGGTGCTGGAGAAGTCTCAGTGCAGTCCGGAGGCCCGTCGTGTCGTCACGCCCTCCTCTGCCATATACCCCGAATGTGGGTATATCGGTAAACTAGCAGTGTCGGTCGTGACGGGTGGAAGCCACACAAACCAACACTCCCCTTGGCTGACATAGCCGTCCATGCCAGAACGAATGAACGAAGGCATTGAACAACAATGTATGGCAAGCCATAACATGCATGAGTCAACTCACACAGACATACACACACACTCATCTGCTACCCATCTAGGGTCTCCCTGGACACTAGCACAGCACCAAGTGTCTGGGTCTCGACCATGAGAGGAGTTATGCACACGCACACATACACATGTCATGCACATGTCAGAGGACAAGATAGTCTCCTCGTGACACTGGCGATACCAGGCACGGTCTCGACCGCTACGAGCAATCCAACACAATGGTATCATCATCTAAACACAGGATCAAGGAAGGATCTCCTCGTAACACGGGTGCAATGCACCACGTGTCCGGGTCTCGACCAACAGCTCGCATGCACATGCCACACACAGTATAGCAACTCACTAAGACACACGATCACATGGTCTCCTCGTGACACTAGTGCAATGCACCAAATGTCCGGGTCTCGACCAACAGTGTGCTACCATCTATATGTAGTTGTGCAGGCACATGCGGGATGCTGTAGATGCTCACTACAGAGCATGGACCTCGCCATGCATCTCCCATGGCGTCGCGTCAGGTCGAGGTTTACACAACACTCCCCCTTGTGCAGATGAACCTGGCAGCGATGTCCTCGATGGAGATGCTGATGTCATAGCTGAACACATCCCGGGCGATGAGTCATGTGGTGTATCCATCATGTAGAGACAGCTCCCCATGTCACCTACGAGTCGACTCCCTCCCTCAAAGACAAAGTGGTGTCTCCGGCTACAACTCCTCACGTGAATCTGCATCACCTGGGGTATACCAGTCCTCGCGTGACTGCCAAGGGTCCCAACTCACAGTCTCTCCTGCCTCTGCACTGCCACGATGCATCTGTGAGCGCCGGAAGAACGGGAATGGGCGAGCAGCACGCGTGCGTGGATGAAGTAGCGGAGCTGGCCTATGNAGCTGAACAGATCCTGGGAGATCAGTCATGTGGTGTATCCATCATGTAGAGATAGCTCCCCCTGTCACCTACGAGTCGACTCCCTCCCTCAAAGACAAAGTGGTGTCTCCGGCTACAACTCCTCACGTGAATCTGCATCACCTGGGGTATACCAGTCCTCGCGTGACTGCCAAGGGTCCCAACTCACAGTCTCTCCTGCCTCTGCACTGCCACGATGCATCTGTGAGCGCCGGAAGAACGGGAATGGGCGAGCAGCACGCGTGCGTGGATGAAGTAGCGGAGCTGGCCTATGATACGGGATAGCATACCCGTAGACAGAAGGGTGTATTGCCAGAAGAGGAGAGCTAGAGCAACGAACCGGATCACCACTCGTGGATGAAGATGACGATGGGGCATATGAGTTGCGTGGATGAAGGTGCGTGACGGCAGTAGTAGAAGAAGGAGGAGCGATGATGGGGTCGACAGGAGCGAGGATGGCGGAAGCCGAAAGTACGCTCACCTCCCCTATAATACTGTCCCCAACGGACGTCATACTCGGAGCTCGTACAAGATCCTCTCCGGGTATAGGTGTGCCAGATACTGCTGGTGGAAGGCTCCTACCGATAGCACTGATGCTGCTCTCCTGTGAGAATAGCTCACGGGCTGCCATCATCTCCCGTTGTAGCATGACTACACGCTCCTACAAGTCAGCATAATCTGACTCGGACATGTCGAGGTGGCCCATGTCGACCTGGTGTAGAATAAATTTTGCCTCACTGGATGCTGCACATGCAGACTGCACAGCTCGTGAGTACAGCGCCATCTGCATCTCTGCTGCTGAAAATGATGGAACTGGTGCCGTTGCATCCTCGTAGGGGTCAACCAAGGTCGCAATGTGCTGCGACGCTGGAACATCGGATGCACCTGCAGGTGTCGCATCCACATCACAGCTCGTGTCTGTCATGCGAGGAGTGAGCGATCGCATGCAGAGAGAAAAGGAGGAGTCGTCAGGGTCCATAGAGCATGTGGAAGCGTCGTCCGTGCAGGTACTGCCACTCTCGGCATTGATGTGATTGGTAGCGTCACCAAGAGGTGAAATCAAGGGGGCAGAACTCAGCTCCTGCTGACGAGGTGACTCCATCTGCATGTATGGATCCGCTCCGATGTCCTTGAATGCCGCCATAATGGACACAGATGTACAGGGCTCTGGCTCAGCAATGTCCGTCAAGGCGACCAACAAGCGCACCTGGCGCTCACGCACTGTCTCGCCGGGAACGCTGGGCGCTACCACCTGCTCGATGATAGAGTAAGGACCATCATCTGACTCCGTCATGTATGTCGCTGCTCCGTCATGGGTACGGGAACCCGAAGACTGTGGGAACATGGATGACTCCTCACGCTGAAGCTGGTCCTCAGGTAGTGCAGAAGAGGCGGTGGAGCATGCTGTGTCTGTTGTAGCATATGTCGGGGCGACATCTTTGAGAACTGCTGCTCTCAAGAACGCCTCAACCTCTAAAAGACCAACCGGCCGACTCTGCTCATGCATTGCGCCTACTGTCATACTGGTGTGAATCTCATGCACCAACGCCCCCGGAGATCCGTGTGGGGTATCCCGATCCGCGTAGGACTCATGTGCCACCGCCAGGCCGCTACTGATCGGAGTCGCAAGTGGCACCGCCAAGGCACATGAGACCTGCACTCCTCGTGATGCAACCAGCTGCTGCACAACGTCCGACTCCTGTCCCAGCGTGGATGTCGACCTCGATGACACGCATATCTCCTACACTAGAACCTCTGCCGGGCTCATGTGAGCCTGCTCCACAAACTCCGCCAAAACTCCGCAAGAGGCATCCCAATCCATACGGGACCCCTGTGCAACCGCCGGGCTGCCACCGGTAGGAGCCGCGAGTGGTACTGCCCACGGACGCCGGGCCTACACTCCTCCTGACGCAAGCTGCTGCTGTATAGGATCTGGATCCAGCACGGTCGTGGAAGTCGAGCTCGATGACACGCAAGTCTGCACCATGACCTCCATGTCGGGATCAGACTCCACGCGATGTGCTGTCACCGTATCATCTGAGTCTATGTGTACTGACGCTCGAGCAGCACGGCCCGACGCGACTGCGGATACTGTCGCTACTGTCACATCACGCAATGCGCGGTGACCACACTCCCCCTCGACAGGTACAGCAATGGAGGCCGAGGAGGTGGAGGATGCATCAACACTTGCGCAAGCACGCCGTGCGGAGCGCTGACGACGACGTTGCAGAGTCACATAACTGGAACGACTGCTGGAAGACAAGTCATTGCGGGGTGGCAGCGTGGTCACAGCAGAGTGGAGGAGCGAAAGGATGGTGGCAGCCTGGGACTGGCTGGCAGGTGAAGCTAAAGGGACACCATCGGATGGAGAAGGAGGAGATGTGGTCGAAGAGGGCGTCGACGAACGAGTAGCAGAAGCACGCTCAGTGAAAACGAGGTCACAAAGCCGCTGCACCGTCTGCCGCAGGCCGTGGATCTCGGCGAATATGCTCGCCAGAGGTCTTGCTAGGGGATCTACCAACGACGACAGATCCGTATGCTGTGGAGGACGCAGGCTCGGTCGAGGCTGTAGCCAAGGTGGATGCCAGTCGGGAGGGCCCGTCAACCATGATGTCCATCACCACAATAGTAGTAGGCGAACGCACAGGACGCCTGCTCAGATGTCCGCGCACTCATCTCGTGCGCTGGACGATGGATAGGCACCGAGGGCACCTACTCCCGGTGGTAAACACCATGCAACGGGAGAGAATGAGGCCAGTAGGTGCTGTCACTCCTGGAGGTCACGGCGTCCGGGTCAGCAAACGTGACCAGACGGGACGAGCTGCACTACCGGAGCACGCCCGGGGACAAGAGTCTGACAAACTGCGGCCACTAATGCTGCTGCCACTAATAGAGCAAAGACGGCTCCAAGACGAGAAGGGGTGGTGGCTGCAGGTGTGGCTACTGCTCCAAGATGTAAGCGACCCAGCCCTCGGAGATGGACAGACTCGAATCCGGCGTCGATCACTCGGAGTACACTACGCGCACAAATCCACGGGCCCCAGGGAGACGCCGGTCCGCGACACATGTCGAAGTAGAGATCGCTGCTGACGACAGTCCGCTGTCGACTTTGAAGGCGAAAGTGCAAACTCTCGCGCAGCCGCCGCACTAAGTAGTCGTCGACACTCCACCGCCTGATGCTGCTATTGCGGCTATGAAGCTGCAGCTGCTCCGACGGTGGTAGTTGGAAGAGTACCCTTTTTACCTCTTTTTCTTTTCTTCGTGTTTCACTAGCCCTCAGGTCCCCCTTTTTTTTCTTCTTCTCTTTCTTGCCCTCGGCCACCCCCTCTTTTTCTTTTCTTTTTCTCTTTTCGATCTTTTTAGGCGTACCCCTTTTTGTAGTTTTTGTTACTCACCCCCCCCCCCTTTTTCTCAATTGCCCCTCAGGTGGGCGAACAGAGAAAATAAGGAAAGGGGGGGGCGTCCGGCCTGTCCGGCCCTCCCACCCGTACACGCTCGCTCGCTCGCTCGCTGAGCGAGCAAGTGAGCGAGTGAGCGAATGGCCGCCAAGGAGGGGGAGGGGGTCCGCCCCTCTCCACCGTCGGCCCCTCCGTCGGTTGGCCGACGGGGCCGACGGGCCCCTCCAAGGGGCCCCTTGGAGGGGCACGACGGGGCCCTCCGAGGGCCCCCTCTAAAGGAGGGGAAGGGGGGGGGGCGAAAGGGGCCGAAGGGCTCCCCCCCCTCGGAGAGGCCCCCTGATGGGGGACGAGGGGGCCCCTCCGAGGGGGCGGGGGCCCTCACAAGAGGGTTGCGAGGCCCTCCAACAGCAGCAGCTGCAGCGGCGGGTGCAGCTGCTGCGATT
>SZWC01001910.1:115917-165428 GCA_023375785.1 Penium margaritaceum
TATCTCTCTCTCTCTCTCTCTCTCTCTCTCTCCCTCTCTTTCTATATGTATACATATGTATATATATATATATTTCTATCTATGTGATTATTTGTATTTCAATTTCTCTCTTATTTTCTTCTTGATTTTTTTTTCACTCCCATCGTCCCTCTATGGATATCTTTCTCTTCCCCTCATATAGCTATCTTCTCCAAAATCTCACAGTTATGAACACAATTTACAATGCATAGTTTTGTAAGAATTTTTCTTGAGGCTTCTAAAACAAATGAAATTTTGAAAAATGGCATCATAAAACAAAATTTGTCACGCAAAAAGTATTTTCTTATGGTAGGAAGGGTTGTAATGGCATTTTTGTTGTTTGATTTGAAAGCATCCTTGTATGTGTTCTAGAAAATTTCTTCAAAGGAGAAAGGCACGGAACATGACTTTAAAAATGAATTGGGGTAACATAACCCTTCAACCTCTCAACCAAGGGTTGTGGTTATGCCATTGTATACGATGAAAGAGGAAAAATTATTAGTTTGAAAAATAATTTGATCCTCGCACTCCCTTGACTTCTCATGATTGATGACGTTTGTTACCAGTTTCATTTTAAGATTTTTGCACTTGGGGTATGAGGAATGATTGCTTTTTTGTTTTAGCTATCTTCTCTTTTGACGTGTATTGCTTGTCTTTGATACCCGGGTATTGTATCCTTCAAAGATGAGGTAAAGGGTGGTTCATGTTTGTTTTGTTTGAATATTCTGTTTGGCTTTGTATTAGTAAATTTATGAAATTTATTTTTATTCAAATCTTTTCCTTCTTGTATCAATTCCCAAGTTTCTATACGTGGTTGCATGTAGTATTCCTATGTCACCTCTTTTTGGACCTGTCATGTTTCCATGTAGCCCATAAACGTTTAAATCTTAATTTCTGATCAACCATTACTCTGAGAATCAAGATACTTCTGAATTGGAATGTTTTGGTTGCTTGTAGCCAAAACACTGGTCTCAAGAAGTAAACTTGATGTGTTTTATTGCAACTGGGTGGCTTGTGTTAGAAGGCATGTTGGGGATGAATATTCTGCGAAACAGGAGGATGCTTGGAAACGTCTTTGTGTTGACATTGCAGGGCGTAACTTGTTTTGAAGTAGGACGATGTTTTCCCTATCCGATTTGTTGGTACATGTGAAGCTTCACATGCCTATGGATTGCGTGGGCTTCACTGGTTGCAAGTCGGAACACCATCCCGGATGCGGTGACGGTAGGCGACATCCAACAGGACAAAGACGAAAGATCGACTTCAAGCGCACGACACAGAAGGACGTACTCTTCTGCTGTCGTGGTCATTTCTGACATCAGCCCACTATCGTAACAGCAAGGATGATGGAACATGCTGACGCTGACTCGTCGCTTGCCAGAGGCTGCGCCTCCACATGAAATACGTCGCCCCCATTCTCGCTCCACCATGTCTGACACGTCCCCATTCTGAGGGAAACAACTAGGTCGCCCCCATTCCGGAAAGTTATAACCGGGTCGCCCCAACTTTTGGTGCTCCGGGGAATTATGGCTAGAACGCCCAGTAAGGATGAAATATTATCGACGTGTTGCCCCCAATTTCAGAAACTTCTGGCTAGGTCGCCTCCATTAATGGGGGCGAAGTAGCCATGATTCTCAAAATGGGGGCAAGTTGGGACATTAATAAAACATGGGGGTGACCTAGCGAGAAGTTTTTCGAATGGGGGCAACCTAGTTATTTTTTCTCAGAATGGGGACGTCTAAGACATGGTCGGCCGAAAATGGGGGCGACCTGGCAATTAGCCGTATGGATGGCGGAATGACCATATACCCCTTCTTGCGAACAATAGGCTCGAATCTACCCTCCATCGAAAAAATACATCCCATCTACCCTTCCGTCTTAACAATATGCATGGTTTGCCCCTGCCTCGCAACAATAAGCCTGGTTCACCCCTTCTACATGAACGCGAGTTTCCACGCGTAGAAAACGAACGATGTACACCTCTCGTTTTTCCGAAGACAGGATGTCGACATCGCAAGGATGTGGCGTCCACATGCTAACATCACCTTTTTCGGCCCAAAAAGAGCAAAATCATTTGTAAAGATGTTTTTTATTTTCCAGATGTTTTTTTTGGAGTTTCCATGGGGTGGTCCGGGATTCCCCATGCATTGAAAGGGAACATGTCCACGCAAAAACAAAACCCTGAAACCTTGTGTTTGATTAAGGGGTGGGTTTGTGTGAGAAAGTGCGTAGAAGCTTCCTAGCAACACAGACGTTGACCGGGCGTCAGTGCCTGGTCAGACGGTGACGACAGTCACAAGTCGTATACACAACGGCAAGGGTTTGGCTAGGAGACACAACACACAGTGTCAGAATGCTTCAATATAGCATATGCAGAGAGAGATGACAACTGACAAGTCCAGGGCATAAATACATGCCGCGGCGCACGGCCGGTGTCGCACGCAACAGTCCAAGAGTTGTCCTAAAACCAGCCCAAAACCACTGTTTTGGCCGTAACTCTGCGCACACATGTCAGAATCCTACGCCGTCTAAACCTAGACGTGCAGAATCAAAAGACGGACGCAGCGCCTGGTCACATGCATGCATCCATCGACTGAGAGCGAATATACAATGCAAAAACATGCAAATGGAGAGAAGATTCCAGGAAGCTTCCTAGCCTTTCTGCTTGCTAGCCTGACAGCTTGGGTCTGGCTGGTTGACACACAGGTCATGCAAGGGACAGCAAGGGTAGGGAGAGACACGTGCACTTGTATCTCAAGCTTCAACTGAAGTTAATGCAGAGAGAAATGACAACAGACAGGTCCAGGGCATAAATACCTGCCGCGGCGCACGGCGGGTGTCGCACGCGGCAGTCCAAGAGCTGTCCTAAAACCGGCCCAAAACCACTGTTTTGGCCGTAACTCTGCGCACACATGTCAGAATCCTACGCCGTCTGAACCTAGACGTGCAGAATCAAAAGACGGAAGCAGCGACTGGTCACATGCATGCATCCATCGACTGACAGCGAGTATACAATGCAAAAACATGCAAATGGGCCTCATGCCCAGTCCGCCGAAAGGCGCCTGCAAGACGTAGAAGGCACAGCAAGGAGTCCTGGTGACATCTGGGGCTCTCGAACAGTGGTCGGTCAGCTCCAGGCGGGTAGTCCGCCTCCTGTCATCGCGCCGGTGTCACCAGGGCCGCCTGCCTCAGGGATCTGCACGAGTATGGACACGGCCGAGTGGTCACAGTAAACTGTACAGGAACGGCANCACTCCCCCATGACCCGATGGTACGCATGTCCATACGCGTGCAGCACTGGTACAACCACATGGTGAGTGACACAGACAGATGAGACGCCAACGTACATCCCACACTCAACCACTGTCACGCACGGGGCGAAGCCCAACAGAACGAATGGCCACCAGGAACTTTCCGCGGGCGAGAACCTTCGTCAAGAAATCAGCACGTTGCAAGTCAGTGCCAACCCACATGATGGAGATCACGTGTCGCTCCACCAGATCACGAACAAAGTGATGCTCAACCGCAATGTGCTTTGTGCGAGCATGAAAAACACCAGAGTTCTCCGCAATGGCGAGAGCACTCTGGTTGTCGCAACGCAGCACAATGGCAGGTACTGACTGCCCAAGCTCAAGAAACAAGCGTTGCAGCCAAACTGCCTCAGCAGTCCCTGCCCCCAAAGCCACATACTCTGCCTCCGACGAGTTACGTGCGATGCAGCCCTGCTTCCCGCTTCGCCAAGACAAAGCGGTACCACCGAGCAGAAACACGTAGCCAGTGCGACTGCGCCCGTCAGGGCTCTAAGCCCAGTCGCTGTCAGTGTAGCCGTCAAGGACCACCGAACACTGCCGACGAAAGCAGAGTCCGAGATACGGCGTGGAGACCACGTACCGTACCACTCGCACAGCCGCATGAAGAGCTCTCGCACGTGGAGCCTGCGAGAACTGAGCGAGGAGGTGGACGGCGAACGCAATGTCAGGACGCGTGGTAGTGGCCAGGTACATCAGAGATCCGATAAGACGGAGGTACAAGGTCACGTCCACTGTCTCCCCCAGCTGTGTAGGGTCATCCACCTTCAGGGCATCCTGCCCGTCAGGTGTGAGGGGTGTGGAAGCAGTGGGCACTGCACCAAGGAGGTCGCTAAAGCGCTCCCCCACGACTCGTGCGCATCGTGCCTGATGCAGCAACAGTGTCCGATGTCTGCGATCTCGCACGATCTCCATACCAAGAAACACCGATGCAGGACCGAGGTCCTTCATCCTGTAGGCGGTCTGTAGGACAGCCTTGGCCTCCTTCACGGCCTCCAGGGACGGAGACGCGATCAGAAGGTCATCAACATAGACCAGGATGGCGGTGAACCGCTCGGGTGTCGGTAGGATGAAGAGTGAGGGGTGTGCCTCGCTCTGTACGTATCCTGCACGAGTCAAGGTGCCAGTGATCTCCCGGTTCCAACACCGTGGAGACTGCTTGAGGCCATACAAGGACTTGCGCAAGCGCCAGACCTTGTCACCGTCCTCAAAGCCTGGTGGCTGAGCCACGTAAAGCTCGAGCTGAGGTCATGCGGCCGACAGGGGCAAAGGTGTCAGTGTAGTCAACTCCCTCAATCTGAGAGAACCCCTTGACGAACAAGCGGGCCTTGTAGCGTTCCAGTGAGCCATCCGGCTTCACTTTCTTGCAAAAGACCCACTTGACCTGAATCGCCTTCCTCCCAGGGGGAAGGTCGACCAGCTCGTAGACTCTGTGCTCTCGGATGGCGCGAAGCTCATCCTCGCAAGCAGCTCGCCAGGCCTCAGCATCCTGCGATAAGAAAGCCTCCCTCAATGTGCCCGGGTCAGGCGCCATAGAGGGGGAACTCTGCATGGCAAGTGTACACGCCTCAGTGTCAGGTCTGACGGCCACGAGATCAGCTGCTGCGTCACAGGCGATATGGAACTCGCGAGTGACCAGGTCGTGCCCTATAGGGCACGCTGGGTGGACCTCTGAAAGCTCAGTGCGGACACTCAGGCCTAAGGCCTTTGTGCCTGGATCACCGCTCGCGATGCTGCAAGAGGAACGCCTGGGTCCGGGACCCGACGCTCGCTGAGCTCCGGAATCTAGTGGTCGAAGGCGACCACCGGGCTCACGGGAGTAACCGAAGGTCGAGGGGCGCACCTCAGGCTCAGGAACAGGTACGACCACAGGGACAGGTACGACCAGAGCTGGTGAGGGCTCAGACGAGGCAGCCGGAGATGCCGTGCGAGGAGAAGCGTGTGTGGGGGACACTGAGGTGGGAGTGACAGCTGGCCCGGACACTGAGACAGGAGTGTCAGGCGACGTAGGGACAGGAATGGGCTGGGCTGGGTCAGACACCGGAAGAGGGGTGCCAGTGGACACAGGTGATGATGCAGGAGGGGGCGTGAGAGCAGCGGTACCTGTGGGGTGTGAAACAGGCTGAGCAGGCGGGATCTCTGGACCAACGGCAATGATAGCCGGGTCATCAAGTGCTGGAGATCGAGAGGGGACTCGAGCGGACACATCAGCCTGACGAGAAATGGTCACTGGCGAAGAAGTCTCCCCCATCCGCCGAGGACCCTCATAGGAAGGGACATGAGCTGCGGAGAGGGCTGTGATCGAAGCCAGATCACGGTATGTGAGAGACTAAAAAAACAGCGCGTCACGGGACTCAATGACACGAGGGCGAGTGGGGTCCCAAAAGCGCCAGGCCTTCGACCGCGGGGAGATGCCGATGAAAGCACACAAGCGACCCCGAGGGGAGACCTTGGACCCCTGCTGGTCCTTGGTGTACCACACGGAGGCCACAAAACCCAGACGCGTGCGAGACGAAGATCAGCACGGTGGCTAAACCAGAGCTCGTACGGTGTAACATGATCCGGAAGCGGACCGTGCGGGAGGCAGTTCCAGACCCACGTCATGTAGGCGAAGCCCTCGAAGGCGAAGGACTCCGGGAGACCGCACTCAGACCGCATGGCGCGGACCGCATCCTCCATGGTGCGGTTCCAGCGCTCAGAGACACCATTCTGCTGTGGGGTAGCTGGAGCGGAGACCTGGTGAAAAATGCCGTGCTCAGCAAAGAAGGAGTCCATCTCACCGAGGAACTTGCCGCCGCGATCCGAGAGAAAGGTATGTAGCGTGTGGCGAAACTGACGCTCAGCCATCACGAGCTAGAGCCGAACCGCAAGGGCGGCGTCGCTCTTCTGACGCAGACTGTAGACCCACCGCATCCGGGTGAAGTCATTAGTCAGCGTCAGAACATACCGTCCTCTCTCGGACTGGGACTCAACCGGGAGAGGACCAAGCAGGTCCGAGTGGACCAACTCGAGTGGCCTCAGCGCTCGAGAACGCGAATCAGGATAAGTGCACTGGTGCATCTTTCCCTGAGCGCAAAAAAGACAGTCGGTCTTGGGTGGCTTCTCGAAAGAAGCCACGTCAAGGCCAAGAGCGGGCTGTGTCCGTATTAGCTTCGACACAGTGTCGGAGCCCACATGACACAGACGTCGGTGAAGCAACCTCTGGTGTTCTGGGGATAGAACACCAGTGACAAAAACACGACCAAAAGAAGGTGGAGAGCAAGGGGAGGATGGCCGAGCAATGTGATACAAATCATCTATGACTGAAGCACGCAGGACAATGCTACGGGTGTCAAGAGCAATCACCGTCGCTAAATCAGCGGTATGCTCAACGGAGAGACCCATCAGAGTGCAGGCACGCACAGACAGCAGTCTGAGCTCAAGATCAGGCACAAACAGCACGTCAGAGAGATACAGGGGGCCAGGCGGACCATCAAAGCATACAACCCCGACGCCGTGGACCAGTAAGGACTAACCAGAGCCTGTACGAACAGAGCGGACAGTCGTGACAGGACCAAGTACCACAAAGTCACTACGACGACACGTCATGTGGTGGGTGGCACCGGAATCGATGATCCAAGTGCCACCGGAGTCACGACTGGTGGACGCCACTGTACAACGAGCAATGGAACACTCGGCATCAGAGGGACGCTGAGCCGTCAGTGGAAAGGAACGACGTACATCACGAAGGTGAGACTCATGAATCCAGTCAGTGCAGTCAGGCCCAACATCATCACATGCGGACTGTGCTCCCCCACACGTGTCATCACGAGTCACGAGGACGGACGAACAAGCAGTCTGTGACCCACTCGACGATGACAACACACTCGCACCTCCCTGAAAGTGAAGCGCCAGAAGATGACGAAGCTCGGCGATGGTGCGGTCACGTGGGTCTGGATTACTGCTGCTCGCTGGTGAGGACGCAAGAACAGCTGCAGTCGTGGTCGCCGCGCGTCCAGAGGAGTGTGCGGGCGACGTGTCGGACGCGGTGCGAGCAGCATGGGCAGCCTGAAGTCCGCGAGTGATGCGCCCCCAGTCAAGCGGTTGTTGGCACTCGGTGTAGCGATGGGAACCTCCACAGTTGTAGCAGTGCACGGAACGGCCACTTCTACCACTGGATGACGACTGCTGCTGACCCGATCCGTGCTTCCTATTCTTCTTCTTCCCCTGCGCAGCTGCTGCAACACCTTGCGTCTGCGTGGGTGTATACGGGGTCGAAGAGGAGGAGGAAGATGAGGTCGTGATGGAGGTAGATGAGGGTGACTGTAGGAGGGAAGATGGTGGTGAGGCGAGGACTGCTGCAGCGAGGGAAGTCTCCTGATGTGCTAATGCTGCCTCGCAGGCCGACGTCACTTGGAGGAAGAGCTGATGAGCCTAAGGGAGCAGCTATAGGGTGGCTGAGAAAGGCTCGAGAGCAGCGTCGCTGTACCGTGTGAAGATGTCAGTGTACTCCAGGCAAACTTCGAGCATGATCGTTCAAAGTGCCCACAGCTGTGTGCCCCCTGAGGTCCCCAAACGCGTGTAAATACGCATGGCACATCGCCAATAATCCGCCACAGGCTCCGCTGCTCCCTGACGGAGCGAGTGGAAAGCACGAATGTGTGACGCACGCGTAGCATGCGTCTCTGCGGCCAGTAGGGACAACGCCAGATCCCAGCCTCCACGAGGATCTGCTCCGGTGCCTGTGCCAGCCTCGCCGAGGAAAGGGCGGAAGTCGACGACAGTCTCGCGTGGCATGGCGTAGAGAAGTCCTCGCATGGCCCGGGCTGCTGTCAGTACCTGTGCTGGATCTGTAGACTGGTATGGGCTGTGGTAGTAAGGCCACACTCCCTCGGAAGTGGCCCACACCTGAAACAGGATCTCCCAGCAGTCAAATCCATCCTCGTTGATGTACCGTGGAGGTGGTGCCTCAAAGTCCTTTGGCTGCCGCTCCGTGGGGAGAGCAACCGCAGGCTGAGGAGGGCGAGAGACGGGGAAAACTCCTGGAAGGGGGTGATCACCGGGGAAGTCAGGTGACGGTCGTATCGGGGACACGGGTGGAGGTCGGATACCCATCTCCAGCTGACGGAGGCGCTCCTGTAAGAGACAAATCTCCCGCTCCTGGGAGTCATCCTCGAAGCCTGGCATGAATGGCTCATCATCAAGGAGGTCCGCAGGTGGTGGGGAAACCACACCAGGAGGTGAAGCAGGCAGAGCACCTGTCACGGGCACCTGAGCCGAGTGCTGGGTGGAGGCCGCAATGGCGGCAGCTCCCTCAGAAATCCGCGAAGGAGCCGTGGACTGAGCGCGCAGGAGCTCAGTCACCGTGCGGATCGCGTCAGTCTGCTCTTGCTGCAGACGACGCATCTCCTCCTACTGGCTGCGCAGGTCCTCAATGGCCTGCGAGCGAGGGCTCAATACCCCTGAAGAAGAGGAGGAGGGATCACCTGGTCCCTTGTCCTTGTCGTCGGGTGAACTCATGTCGCCGCTCACTATGGGACGACAGGTCAAGTTTGCCGGATTTCAAAACCGTCTGCGTTTCTCGGAGAGTTGAGACGCTGGCAACTTTTGACTTTCTGGGTGAAAATTTGGCTAAGTGTAATGCTGACGTCAGCAGGTGGTTGCTGACGTCAGCACGACCTGATGACGTCAGTAATCAACAATGCTGACGTCAGCTCGTCCCCTTCCCCTTTTTTTTTTTCTTGTCACGGTTCTGCCGATGCGCGGTGGCGCGCGGCAGCTCTGCGGAAGCTGCGCAACAGCTTCCGCCCAGCTGCTGCTGCAGCTGCGCTGTCAGCTACAGCAGCAGCTGCATAGCTGCATGTGCAGCGGTGGCAGCAGCGGCTGCGCTGCTGCTACTGCTGCTGCAAGCGGCGGCTGCTGCTGCGCGCTGCGGCTGCTGCTACGCGCTGCAGCTGTTGCTGGCTGCCGCCGCCGCATGTTGCTGCTGCTGCCACTGCTGCGCTGCTGCTGCCGCCGCGACTGCCGCTACTGCTGCTGTGCCGCTGCCACTGCTGCGCTGCTGCTGCCGACGCTGCTGCTGCGCTGCTGCTACCGCCGCTGCTGCCACGCTGCTGCTACCGCCGCTGCTGCCACGCTGCTACGGCGGCCGCTGCTGCTGCGCTGTTGCTGTCGCCGCCGCCTCTGTTGCTGCTGCTCTGCTGCAGCGGCTGTGGGGGGACGGCTGCACGCACCGCAGCCGCCACACACCTCTGCGTGGCGGAACACGCCGCTGCTGCTGCCTCAGCAGCTGCGATCTCACGTGGTGGGTGGAGTACGTGGACGACGACCGGCCGTCTCCAACAGGTCCCAGAAGCTCTGCTGCAGCGGTGACTCTCACTGCTGCTGCTCTGCTGCGTCTCTGCTGTGCAGCTCAGTGAGAACTGTCCCACTGCTCTGATACCATGAGAAAGTGTGTAGAAGCTTCCTAGCAACACAGCCGTTGACCGGGCGTCAGTGCCTGGTCAGACGGTGACGACAGTCACAGGTCGTACACACAACGGCAAGGGTTTGGCTAGGAGACACAAGGCACAGTGTCAGAATGCTTCAATATAGCATATGCAGAGAGATATGACAACTGACAGGTCCAGGGCATAAATACCTGCCGCGGCGCACGGCGGGTGTCACACGCGGCAGTCCAAGAGCTGTCCTAAAACCGGCCCAAAACCACTGTTTTGGCCGTAACTCTGCGCACACATGTCAGAATCCTACGCCGTCTGAACCTAGACGTGCAGAATCAAAAGACGGACGCAGCGACTGGTCACATGCATGCATCCATTGACTGACAGCGAGTATACAATGCAAAAACATGCAAATGGGCCTCATGCCCAGTCCGCCAAAAGGCGCCTGCAAGACGGAGAAGACACAGCAAGGAGTCCCGATGACATTTGGGGCTCTGGAACAGTGGTCGGTTAGCTCCATGCGGGTAGTCCGCCATCTGTCGTCGCGCCGGTGTCACCAGGGCCGCCTGCCTCAGGGATCTGCACGAGTAGGGACACGGCCGAGTGGTCACAGTAAACTGTACAGGAACGGCACAAAGCACAACATTGTGTACTGCTTCTATGTCAAACATGGGTGAATGAAAAAATGGGGGATTCTTAACTCCCCATTCTTCAAGCGCTGGGGATTCTAGCCAACGGGTTGTTAAGTACCCAACGTACACAAATCCCTAACCTTTGTGAGTAGGCATTTCTATTATTACACAAATAGCCCATCGTGCCGCGGAACCTCGATGTCCACTCCAACGGTCGAGGAGAAACCGGCCAACTACCTTCGCCTCCAGTGAACCTCGATGTCCACTCCAACGGTTGAGGAGAAACCTTCTGACAACTTTTACCACTCTAGCGAATCTACGACAGAGGTGCCATGACCTCTCAGCCAACTTCACGATGCACCAAGACGAATTTGGATTCAAAAAGATGCATCTTGGATCTTCACCATCAATCCTCGATGCCCCCCGACTTCTCAGCAAAGCTTCTCGGAACCGATAACTCACGGCGCGGCTGCACACGCGTCGCACCACAATCAACCCAACGACCCCGACAATGTCTCATTCGTAACTCGACAGTTATACACACATCCTTGATTGTTTCAACACTTGCCATCGAAGTACACTTACCACTAATTATAAATTGCTTTGCTAATAATTAAGTGTCCTAATTTCTTAGTCCTGCTTTGTCTCAAAAATTCTATCTGTTTACCATCCAGGCTCCGTTCTGCATAACACTATACATCAGGCCGCGACGATGTTAGGAAGGCACCCAACTACTTTACCCATCCCGGTGACTACCTCGCACAAGATGTCAGCGCATCTCGCATGTAAAGACTTCGCATACTTTGCGACTATGACGCGAGGTGAGCGGGTGCAACGGTCGACCAGCAGCTGGTCTTCGGCGACGACTTCGGTGATGAGGAGCAGAACGTGCCTATGCATGCTAACCATGAAGTTGTAGCAAATGTTGGCGTTGCAGGCTATGCGGCAACTAGATCGACCTGCACAGCTTCGACGACCTGCACAGCTTCGACAACAGCGGCCTCAGGCGAGATGTCTGGCGAGAAACTGCCATTTTTGGCATTCAAAACGACTTGACACAAATGACCACAGCCACAAAAAGAATCGACAATCCTGACTAGAATGCTCGAATCCAAGAATCCTACAGATAGCGACCTCCAAACCACAATTATAGTGGAAACGGAAAAGGCCAGCAAGCGGACTCCTCAACTCCAAAGGAAGTGGACGGAGTCAACCATAGGGATATGCGCACTTGTTACAACTGCGGAAAAGTCGGGCACATTGCTTGCAGCTGTTGGAGCAGACAGAAGGCCAAAAGGGGGGTAGCAAGAGGGTTGAAAGGCACAACAATTGTCGCTGTGGATCGATCTTCGCCAAACGATCATCCATCTAAGCGACCTACATCACCGTAGAGGGTTTCTGAGATTGCGAAGTTTGAAGAGGGGTACGACGACAGCCAACCGGCGATGCTATTAAAAGTCCAGCCTCGAGGATGCAAGAGTCACACATTGGTACATGCACTATTGGATGGAGGAGCTTCACATAACTTCGTAAGCAACGACATGATTCACGAGCTAGGATTGTAGACCAGACCAAGGTTGTTTGAAGGAAAACCTGTCGACGTGAGACTGTAAATATGGAGACTCTGCAAACCACCACAACTATAGGTGTGAGATGTAAGAGATGTAATGGTCTGGGGGTCCTGTCCAATGAGTGATCACAAAATCATCCTCAGACAAGATTTCCTATACCAACACAATCCGCAAGTCGACTGGAACAGCAGAGACATCTACATGGAAATCGGCAGTGCCAAGCGACAACTTCCACGCATGGAGGAGGACTGTTGAAGCAGCAAAGGTGCAAGCAGCAAAAGAAGCGGAAGAAGTCAAAAGGCGACAATATGTGCAGTCGAAATCACTCAACGTGGCCAAACAATGCATGTGAGGAGGAGCTCATGTGTGGCAGGGGTGTCCTACCAATCGGCGGTGGGCAGCCTCATGTACGCCATGGTGGCGACTCAACCGGACCTGGCCTGCTCGGGGAGCCAAATGAGCAGGTTCGTGGCCGATCCAGGGCCACTACACTGGCAGGCGGTCAAGCGCATCCTCCGCTACCTACTGGCGACGCGGCACGCGCGCCTGATGTTTGACGGCAAGGGGCTGGCGGACCCCTTCCGTCTGGTCTGCTACACAGATACAAACAATGCTAGGGATGTGGAAAAGTGGAAGTCCCCATCTCGCCACGTGTTCTTCCTCGCCGGTACAGGGGTCTCATGGTGCATAAGGAAGCGGGACTCTGTTGCTACTTCCACAATAGAAGTAGATTATATCACGCTGGCCGAGGCAATCAAGGAGGCGGTGTGGCTTGACATGTTGTTGGGGGTGCTGGGCGTGTGGTGCAAGTGGACAACACAAGCTCCATCTTGCTGACCAACGACTTGACGCAGCACATGATGACGAAGCACATGGACGTGCATTATCACTACGCATGGGACATGGTCAAAAGGGCTAGGTGGTGTTGTAGCACTGCAGCACGCACAACATGCTTGCGCATTGCATGACCAACGTGCAACACGCGGACCAGCACACGATGAGCGTAGCCAAGCTTGGGATGACCAGCTATAATGGCTTGGAGGACCCCCCGAAAGATGAGTGATATCAAGCTGGAGCAGCGGGCATGGCAGGTGCAAGGGGGAGAATGTTGGAAGTTTGCCCCTCCGCATGGCCAAGTGTGGCACCAGGAGGCGTCGACGAGCCGCGAGAGAGAGGAAAATCCTTGTAGCTGGGTCCAGCAGCTCAAGGATTGCACGGATCCTAAAATGGATGACTGCCCCTTCAAGTTGACGTGTCGCTGAATCTGGTGGAAGTTGTTTCACCGGAACCGGACAAGTACCGAGGGGGATATGAGCTTTCGAATTGGGGTGTGTGCTACGGCTCTAAAAGCCAACCGCGTCTCGACTTTCGGGGAATAGTCGACCGGACCAAGTAACAAATAAACATCTAGAGATTTTACTTCAGAATGACTGCCAAAGCGTCTGGTCGACAATCCACCAGGTCCTGTAGTGCAGGTTGTTACTGAGCCAAAATACAGGCTTGACGCCGGAAACTCAGTAGAATGTTTATTTGCTCGCGAACAGTCAAAATTCTGACTGCAGGTCTGGGGACAGGTTTCAAACTTCGTCACACCCCATCATCAAACTTGAACCAAAAGTGGAGGAGGTGCATCGAAATAAGGCAGGGAACCCCTATATCATGTGCAATGGGATCTGCGCCTTGGAGAAGGTGCTTTGCACGTGAAGAAAGGCGCACCGGCGTGTTTGCACCATGGAGCCATTAGGCGTACATGTGGCGGGTGATACCTGCACTTCGCGAGTATACCTTGGGCTACACTTGGCCAAATTGTGTGCGGTTTAGTGTGATGGAGATCTCATGTACAGTCCTATAAATGTTAGGATCATGATCACGTCCATCTACAAAAACTAACAAAAATTCCGTTCTTCTCATTGCAAACTGACTGTCTATAAATTCCTGATCACATAGCGCGAGGCTACCAGAAAGCTCACGCTCAGTCTCCGATTCACCCAGAACGAGTGACGTGAAATAGTAGAGAAGATCCCAGCAACAATCTGGACAGCACCACACAGATTTCCCAACAATGCCGGCATCAAGACACAAGGTGTTGACATAAGCCACAATCAGGTAGTGATGGAATCTCAGTGACAAGGTTTCGTTTGTGAGCTCAAGGACGTGCAAACTCTACATGGAAGAGAGGTGGGTGGGTATTCTTGTCACTTTGGGATAACAGCGGCACATGCATCATGCAGCTCCTCTATAGTTCTTATGTAGGCTATGTAGTGCTGCTGCATAGCACTCATGCATAGCAGTGCTTCATAGCTACTGTCTTTCGCGTGAAAACAGCCGCAACAGCTACTGATACGGCTATCATTGCTTTTATCCTGCTACGACTGCAACCGCTCCTACCTCTACTACACTCTACTATTATTGATGCTTCTTAGATGTTGGTTCTTATGGCTGTTGCTTGCCGATGCTACTATGCTATTGCTCGTTGCTACTTTCTTGTGCTGTTGCATAGCTACTCTCACCTGTTGTTTCCCACCTTGACAAGCGCTAGACGGTGTTGATGCTCGCGGTCGCAGCCATGAGCTGTTTTTGTGAGCTACTTCTCCCTTTTGGGGTTTTTTATCGTTGCAACCAGACAAGCTACTGCTCCAACATGGTAGTGCCACTGCCGTGCAGTGTTGTAAAATTGCCTTGAAGTTACCTAGCAATGCTACTGCTATCAAAGCAACGCAGTCCCATGAGCGATCGCACTATCACACAGGACGAGTGGAGAAACAACAAGGATTGGAGTAGGCCAGACACTCCGTGTCCCATAAGCATAATAGTTATAATGAAAACTTAAAACCACACAACACTAATGCTTGTTGCGCCGCATGGCAAGTGACACACGCATCACAATCTCGGCCCAAAACCACTTTTCTAGCTCTAACTGCACACGTGTGCATAAGAATGCAACAGATTTTGACCCTACACGTGCAAAATCTTAAACCTAACATTGGGACTGGTAACACGCATAAGACCTACATCAATTAATGAACCCACAATTGAAAACATGAAAACTGGGCTCAAGAACCAGTCCACCGAGAACATTCTAGCAAGTGCAAAAACCCTGCAGAGCACTCCAGCAAGCATTCGGGACGCCGTGGCAGTTGCCTAACACCTTTTGCAAGGGCCACTACCGGTTGGTGCTCTGGCGCCAGCTCATTCCGTGTGGGGGATCTGTACGAGCATGGACACACCCGAGTGGTCAGAGAAGATTGTACAGATAGACGAAGATGACTTACACCACAACAGCTCGTCGCTACTGCCGATGGAACTACTACTACAATGCTGGTGGTAAGTCATGCTACTGAGGTTGGTGTTGTTGCCGATGCTGCTTTGTCATGGTGACATATTTGGTGCCGACAACTTGTACGACGGGCCTCCGACAAGGCTGTGGCGGTGACTCTCGCCATTGCTACCGGTGCTCCATCTCTACGATGGAGCTCGGCAAGAAGAGTATCGCAGCTGTGATACCAAAAGAAATTGCTAAGAAGCTCCCTAGCCTTGCTGGTGCTGACATGGCGACATTGTCCAATTAGCTGATGCACTAGCAACCAAGCATGTATAATAAACATCGGGGGTTTGGCTAGGCAGAAGCATAAAGTCTCGTAAGCTCCAATAGATTTATAATGCGGAGAGGGATGAAATTTGACAACATGAGTACATGTCGTGGCGCACGACAGGTGTCGCACATAGCAGAGTCAGCTTCTCCTAAAACCGGCACATAAGCATTATTTCCGTTGCAACTCTCTTCATAGGCATCCAAAAGCAACATCGTATGAACCTATAGATGCAAGATTTTAAGGAAGACGATACGAGTGGTCGCACGCACACGTATGCAAGACATGCAAGTATGGCTCAAGAGCCACTCCACCAAGAAAAATCTGGTGACCAAAGAAGAATTATAGGGCAACATTGCAAGCACTTGGGATTTCGTGGTAGCTATATGGTAGATGCTGGTGGGTGGAGCCAGGAAAATGATAGAATTAACGAGGGCATGCAGGCCCATGCAAAACTGCCATGAGTTCCGAGTGTGAGGGAAAAAAAGGTGATTGCCAAATCTAGCTAGGTCTGGAATGCAATAAGAAGAAGGAGAGAGTACAATTAGCCCTACTGAAAGCTTATGTATAGGGGACTGACCATTAGCCCGCCACAGCCCGTCATCCCCGTCGCACAGAAAGGAACAAACAAGGAATGCCAAGGTCACAAAATGTGAAAACAGACAGGAGAGGCTTTCTGAGGCAGCGGAAAATTCCAAAATTTGACCGGGTCTTGAACGTCAAGAAAACATAAAATACACCCAAAACACATCTGTGCTATAGGAAGACATACTATTACTGCCAGCAAGCCAAGCTAGGCAAGTTTAGGCATCCGGAGTCGCACAAGCATGTCGCCAAACGTCTGGGCATGAGCCACGTGCAAGCTACGCATGTTTGAGAAAAGTCAATAGAGGCTCGACTGGTGAGTGCTGGGTCTCCCAAGGCAACAATACAAACCATCGTGTACCCGAGTATCAACCGTAGCGGGAATAAACAACATGTCCACGCCCATATGTGCCTAATCATCATGGGTTATCCCAAAGCACTGACACATACCACCAAGTGCTCGGGTCTCGACCATCAAGAAAACCAATCATGCATACGTGAACCTAGTTGCTAGAATGTACCAAATAAACACAGAACACACAATGTAGCTGCTAGAGCATTATTAGATCAGATCAAGAGCTCTCACAACATAACCCTACCTACCACTAAGATGAGTTGAAAGCGTTCATTCCAACCGCGTAGCATCCATCAACACTTGGGATGCAGTGGTAGCTGTGTGGAAGTTGCAGGTTAGTGGAGCCAACACTTGTTGATGCTTCGGTGCCTGTTGGATCCGTATCAATGATCAACATGAGCGTGGATACGACCGAGTAGCTATAGTATGCAATACAGATAGACAAAGACGACAATATCACAATAGGAGCACCGTGACTGAAAGGGGGCCGAGTATTACATCCGAGACACGTGTATCTCCAATATCTCTACAAATGGGCATCCTTTTCATTTCACTCACTGATGATGGCATGTCGACATCAGGATTTATAGGTCAACGAGCAGTGGGAATTTTGGCCACTTGCCTTGACCTCTAAATTTTTTTCCCGGACAATTTGACACACATGAACCCTTCGTGGAATTTCAAACACAACAATCATGAACCATCTTAATGTTTTGATAGCGCTAATTACATGGTAGTGTCTCTTGTATTCATGTAAAATAATTATTTCCATTTGTCCATTTAGGCATATGAAAACTTGTTCTCATGGTCAAGTCACATGGAAATTGCTATGGTCCTAATTCACTACATACAGTTACATGCTCCACATGCAATATTCAAATGACTGTAGACAGAACGTGAGATATCCACATTCTGCGCACAGTCCTTGGTGGAGTGGGCAACGACATGGCGAACTGCAACCATCGAAAGGTCGTTCGAGGGACTCACCACCCTACTCCCACCTCAATCCACATGGGTATTCGTGAAGGAATTTGTTTGGAATCTATGTCGAACAACTGTCGTGTCGTTGCGCCGCCTGCACCATTGCGTGCGCCTTGCACTTCAACACCCTTAGGTGCGCTATGTTTGGCTTACGCCCGCTCGTAACCTCCTACGGCATCTTCCAGCCACCCTTACCCTTCAACACTTTGGTTGGGGTGAAGTTGATGGTGTACCTCGCTTTACGCACAGCCTGCACCCAAAATCCTCACGGCAACTCCGCATCCACAAGCATGGTCAGCACCATGTTTAGCAGCGTCTGGTTTGCCTTCTCCACCACTCCATTGTACTTTCATGAGTATGGCGTAGTGGGTTCCCACTTGATGCCTTGCTGCTTCATGTACTCGCTACAGCCCATGTACTCTTTGTCATTGACGTTGCGTAGCGCTTTGATCTTTCAGCCAGTCTGCCTCCCCACTGCTGTGACGTACTCCTTTAGCCGGTCCAGGACCTCGCCTTTCCGCTCCATGAAGTACACAAAGAGATTTCTGCTGCAATCATTGATGAAGGTGACGAAGTATCTTAGGTCGCTGTTTGACAAAATTTTGAATGGTCCACACACGTCGCTCTACATGACCTCCTCAACAGGTCTTTTGCTCGAGCCGCATTCTCGTTGAAAGCCTTGCACCGCGCCTTGCCCAAAATGCAAGGGTAGCATTTTTTGTGCGTTACTACATCTGCTCCTGCGTCTACTACACCGTTGATGACGAGGCCATGCACCACGTCGCACTCTGCCATCTCCTTGATGGTTGCGAGTGCTGAATGCCCCAACTGTCAGTTCCAGAGCTGAAGAGCAGCACTTCCTCCCTTGGCCATGTTGACAAAGGGCTCCTATGAATCTGCTGCATCCGATGCCTTGGTCCCCATGATGTAGAGACTGTCCTCATGTTTTGCCTCCAACACGAACTCGCCATCACCGTCCATGCACACCACTGCACCTTTCTTGCGGAAGAGTTCCTTGTACCCCTTATCTGTCAAGCGGTTGACACTCAAAATTTCAGCAAGACTGGGGACATGATGCACATCACAAATTTTTCACGGCTCCTTCTTACTACACACCACGACTTCCACCCCCATGTTTCCTTGGCTGGCCGCAGGCTCGACTTTGTCGTTTGCGACCATTATTGACTTGGAGGACATCTCGTAGGTAATGAACCCCACCTTCTCGACCAAGGTGTGCTCCTCGGCACCGGCATCCAGGCACCGCCTGTTGGCATTCTTGGTGAAATGATTTGTGTTGCTGTTGAGGAGCAACCTGCCTTTGGCGCTTTTGCCGCCGGCGTTCGCCTACTCCGGACGTGCGCCCAATGGCCCTCCTTGCCGCGATTGTAGCATGCACCTTTCTTGGCGCCCTTCTTGCCCGCACCTTTTTTGCTGCTTCTTTTGTCCCCACTTCCACCACCATGCTTCTTGGTGAAGAGGGCCAATGAGGAAGACGAGGACTCCATGCACCTTCAGTGCTACGCCTCATTGTGGATGTACTCTACGGCTGCGCCATAGGTGAGCTTGTCCTCCAGTCATCCTCCGAGGATGGTGATCAGGGGACCCCAACTGTCAGGCAGGGCCATGAGGAGGGCCATCGCCTATAGGTGCGTATCGATCTTCTACCCCACGTCGTTGCATTGTGAGGGGAGTGACTTGATCTGCTGCATGGTGGAGATGACATCATCTCCCTTCTAGATTCTCACTGTGGGGAGCCTCTTCATCGCGAAGATTTTGTTCGCAAGCCATTGAGATTGGTGGATGGCGCAGAGTGTTTGCCAAGCTTCGGCTGCCAACTTGCAGCCTTGGAAGTTGCCCCACTGCGACTCGGTTGTCCCGGACACCAGGAGCATGAGCGCCTTTGTGTTCTTATTTTTTGAGGCCTCCTTCTCCACATTCGCAGTAGTCGCCTTTACAAGCACCTCCTTTCCCAACACGACGCCCAGTAGCTCCTTATGTGCAAGGTGTTGCTCTAACTACCACCTCCATAGCCCAAAGCCTGTGCCGCCCGCATATTTATGAATGGGTTGCATCTCTTTCCGTGTCATTCGTTCAGGTTCTACTCCCGGCATGTTCTCAAAACTTAACAGCAACGTCCAATATGACTATCGAGTACGCTATGGAAGACGTGAACGTTGGAGGCGATCAGACCCGTGGGCCCATAACCCTTTTTCGGAAAATCCACGTGGTGCAATCAAGGCTGTTGGTGTTATCTTCTCTAGTGGTTTGCGTCTTTTGTTTTGGGCAAATCTGAGACTGAGCGTGAGCTTTCTGGTCGCCTCACACCATGTGAGTAGGAATTTAGAGACAGTCAGTTTGCAAAAGGGAATAACAAAACTTTGCGTTGCTTTCTGTACATGGACATGATCATGACATATACATGGCTAGTTGTGAGCTCTTCAATGCACCAAACTGCGTGCGATTCGTCCAAGCGTAGCCCAAGTTACGCTTGCGGAAGTGTAGGTCTCACCCACCACATAAACGCCTAATGCCTCCAGTGTGGGAACACGTCGTGGCGCCTTTCTTCACGTGCAAAGCGCCTTTTCCAAGGCGTAGATCCCATTGCACACGATATAGGGATCCCCTGCACTGTTTTGATACACCTCCTCCACTTTTGGGTCGAGCTTGGCAATGGAGTGTGACGAGGTTTGAAACCTGTCTGTGGACCTGTAGTCAAGATTTTGACTTAGTCCCTGGGTAACAAAACGTACTACTGTGTTTCGGATGCCAAGTCTGGATTTTGGAGAAGTCCCTCAGTACCAACCTGCACTACAGGACCCGGTGGATTATCCACAAGATGCCTCGGCAGTCAATCCGGAGCAAAATCTCCAAATGGACATTTGTTACTCGGTCCAGTCGGTTATTCGCCTGAAGTCGAGTCGTGGCTGGCTCCCGGAGCCACCACACACACCCCAACTTTGAAAGCTCATATCTCCCTCGATACTTGTCCGATTTTGATGAAACAACTTCCACTGGATTTAGTCATACGTCAAATTTAAGTTGTAATCATCCATTTGAGGATCCAAGCAATCTCCAAGATGCAAAAACAAACTGCGAGGATTTTCCTCTCTGTCACTGCTCGTCGTCGCCTCCCGGCACCCCACTTGGGCATGCGGAGGGGCGATTTTTCAACAAGCATTACATTGCTAACATCAGCATCCTTTGTGCTTGTATCGTCATTTACTTGGCCAGTCTTGAAACTTGGACGTAAAAAATTTCATGCGCTACGAGTTCTCGATAAATACCATTCAGTTATCAGTCCAACCAGTTTTGTGTTCTGCCCTACTGAGCACCCCACATGGTGCCTAGCAATAACAAGCATAAGGGGACTACTGCTCTTTACAACTTTTACTATGTGGCTAGCACCTCCAATTTCGGCTCCCAAGCCATTACTTCCCTATTGCACGTGTAGGAGGACATTCGGCAGAAGCAAGTGCCATGAGTGTCCATCCTGAATAATGTTTTACCATGCCATAGAGTATGTAACAGCATTTTCTAGCCTCAACCAGAACACCAAAACAGGACATTGAAGTAGCAAGGCATGTTGTAGAGGGGGGTATAGTAGCAGCTTCCAAGTAGAGAACAAAGCAGTAGTCATGACAGCCATATCTCACATCAATAGTTACAAGGCCTTGGAGTTTTTGGCTGCCATGCTTCTAGCCTGTGGCACCAAGAGGTTGTTGAGGAGATGAGCCGTCACCAATTCGGTCAGCAAACTACTTTTGCAGAGGATTTTGGGTTGTTTGTGCTTTCATTCTCGCTACACTGCTCTCCCAACATATCCTCTCGTGGACTCCCGACTCTTCGTATGCTTGAGCATACCCCTAAGGTCACCCTTCCTATGCATAGGTGGCTGAAGGACTTTGGTTCCCCACCACCACACTACAGTAGCGATGTTGGGTTCAACGCCTAGGTAACCCTCTTCCAGGTATGGGCTGATGCAAAGGGCATTTGGCCATTTTACTTGAGCGAGTATAAGATTGCGTTCCTTGACAAGCGCAACTTGTGACAAAGGCCATGAGCTACTTGCTTTGTGTCGTGCCCCAAGACATTGATGTCGGTTTCATCTTGTTCTCAGGACCCCTTGGTACAAGCACTGGAGCAAAATCCCACCGCGGTTAGGAGTTGGTCCTGACCTTACTTATAGCGATGACCCATGCGATGATGACAGCATGTCCACGGGAGTTGGACTCCCTTCGTTCGGGTCCCTTTGAGGTGGTGAGCCATGCCTATCTACACTCACCTTGACACGGTCGTTGGCTCACTGGTGTGCGCCGTACACACTATCATGGTTGAGGCCTAGATGGATTTCTTTAACATGTTCACCTACTTCAAATAGGTGATTCTTACCAAGTTGTCGGTCTCCTTGGAGCTCCTCCCTTGTGTCCATCAGTACTACCTACAATGGATGGCCGCACATGAGGCTGCTTCGGTCCATCAAGTGCTTCCATTGGCTATCATGACAATTGTTTCATCAACAACATCTCCCCTCCTCATTCCCTCATCCTCATCCTTCTCTCTGTTGCCCTCCTCCCATGGTGTGGTTTTCGCTATGAAATAGGGCAAGAAGAGTCGTGGTAAGGGCTGCTAGTAGTAGCAGCAGCAAAAGCAACAACATAGTTGATATCAAGCTGGTGGTGGGAGTGAAATTTCTTTCCACTGCTACAACCATGGGACAACACATCGCTCCACGAAGTGCACATCGTCCCTCGACTAGATGTGGATCATGTTAGGCCTTCAGGCCTCACATTCCCAAAATACGGCTGCCTCCAACTCCATCCACACTAGTCACATGACTATGATAGTTGACCCTTCACTCGATTGGGTTGACGCTAATGTCATAGACTCTCGCAACCTCATGATCACGACGCTTGGCTATCTTTTGGCGTTCAGAAATCAAGGGTGCATGTCTGTTAACATAGCCGTGTGGTCCACACTCTGATTGTACTCTTGCGTTTATGCTCGTGATGATGCGTGGGGGGAGCGTCGACTACATGTGATGACTTTGGGATTGACTATAAAGAGTGGTTAGGAGAGTTCCATGTTTGTGTATTCTGTCATAACTCCGTCATCCCTGCTAAGTTTCCTACAGCTACAAAGTGGTGTGTGGCCCATTACTCAATGCGGAAAATATGTCGTGTTGAAAATTTGCCCCTCCGCATGCCCAAGTGCGGCGCCGGGATGCGCTGACGAGCCGCCAGAAAATAGAAACTCCGCTCCGGCGGATCTGGCGACTCGACATTTGCTCGGATCCTAAAATGGAGGATTGCCCCTGAAAGTTGACGAGTCGCTGAATTCGTTGGAAGTTGTTTCGCCGGAATCGGACAAGTATCGAGGGAGATATGGCTTTTCAAAGTTGGGGTATGCGCAGCGGCTCTGGGAGCCGGCTGCGACTCGAAATCCGGTCGATAATCGACCGGACCGAGTAACAAAAATACCATGTGGAGAAAATGCTCCGATAGGCCTGCCGAGGCGTCCGGTGGATGATCCACCTGATCCGGCGGATCATCCACCGGATCCAGTAGTGCAGGTTGTTACTGAGGGACTTAGCCAAAATCCTGGCTCGACGTCCGAAACTCAGTAGTACGTTTTGTTACTCGGGGACTTTGTCAAAATTCTGACTGCAGGTCCGCGGACAGGTTTCGAACCTCGTCACACCCCACCACCAAACACGACCCGAAAGTGGGTAGGGTGCATGGAAACAGTGCAGTGGACCCATACACCATGTGCAATGGGACATGCGTCTTGGGAAAGGCGCTTCGCACGTGAATGAAGGCGCCACGGCGAGTGGCGGCGTCAGGCTTCTGTGGTGGGTGAGACCTGCGCTTCGGCAAGCATAACTTGAGCTACGCTTGGCCGAATTGCACGCGGTTTGGTGCGTTGGAAAGCTCTTGACTTGCCCTATAAATGTTGTGATCATGTCCATGTTCAAAAACTAACCAAAAACGACGTTGTTACCTTCGCAAACTGACTGTCTCCAAATGTCCTGCTCACATAGCGTGAGGCGACCAGAAAGCTCACGCTCAGTCTCAGATTCGCCCAAAACAGTAGACGTAAATCACTAGAGGCGATCAGACAAACGTCGGGACCGCACCACGCGGCTCTCATCCTGACATGTCGTGAGCATAGTGATACCTAGATCATTGACTCTGGTGCCACTCGCTACATGACCTCTGGTCATACCAACTTCGTTCTCCTCAGTCCACTTGGGTCTGTTCGATCCATTCACAGGGCATTTTGTTAGTGTTTTCTAGTGCAGGACATTGAGGTCGTGCACTTTGATGTTGCGCCTGGCCCCTCACATATCTTTGACTAATCTACTCTGGAGCTTGGCTTATTGTGTGTTTTTGAACTAGTACTTGGATGGATCTCGTTACTGAGCACTTTGCTTGCCCTGCCAGTGTCTTGACTTGTGATACGCATGGTTTTGTCCTCTGTGCATCTTTTTTTGATGACCTAGACTGTGTCACTCGCCACCCGAACTTTGTGCCTCCTTTTTGGTCCTCTCCTTTGCCCGTGTTTGTGATCGGCGTGCTCTCCCTTGAACCCTAGTGTTTGTTGCATAACTGCCTCTATCGCATGAGCCAAGACATTGTGTCAAAGTTTATTACAACACAGTCCATCATTGGTCTTGATGCGGCTTCCTTCGAGAAGCTACCCAGGAACAATGGCCTCTTTTGTGCTTGAGGTAAGATGCATCGTTTTACTTCCCCGGACTCCATCTCATACGCGCTGTTTGAGCTGGCCCACTCTGACATCCATGTTCCTCTTCCAGGCGAGTCTCTCTCAGATCGGGGCCGCTATGTTCTCACCTTGAGTGGTGACTTAACCTGCATTTGGTGGGTCTACAACCTCTTCCAAAAGAGCGATGCCGTCATGGAAATCCGCCTCTAGCACGTGATGGTTGAGCGCCAGCCTTGTCACACCCTTCACACGCTCCACTCTGGTTGTGGTTTTGAGTTCTTAGATGATGTGGATGCCTATTTTTCTGAGCACGGTGCTCTTCACTAGCTCTTTGTTCCCACTGTACCACAGCAGAACGGTCCGTGTGAGAGTTGGAACCCCATCACGGAGGATGTGGGCCAAGCCATGCATTCTGATTCTAGTCTTTGGGGGTCCGCATTTGTGGACTTCTCCTACATGAGGTGGGTCTAGAACCGCCTATCGCATAGTCCTCTTTCTAGCCATGTCACGGTATATGAGCTATGGTACAGCCATTGCGCTAATCTCCATCTCACTCGCGTTTGGAGGTCCCTTGCGTGCGTCTCATAAAACGATGACCAACAGGGGTCCAAGGCTTACCTTGAAGTCGCATGTGTGCCTTTATTGGCATCTCTCCGTGATCAAAGGCTTGGTGCTTTTGGGACCTCATTTGCCATTGCATTGTTGAGTCTCAAGACACTCTTTTCTTTAGGGCTCTCACCTTCCACAAACTATCTAGCACATTTTCAATGGGCGCTAACCATGTTCCCACCTATGTGGCTTCTCGGCGGATGTGAGAGTCTCATCCTGCATATGGATCCATCCGGGGCTCCTTGCTTGTGGTCCAGTCTCAAGTTGCTAACGATCCGGCCATCATGGCCATAGGTCCAGTAGCCTCTTTAGCCCCCACTGGCACAATTTATCTCATATTGGCATCAATCCCCTCAAGGCACACCTGATCCCATGCTTGCATTGTTCTCCTCTAGCACACCTGATCCCGTGCTAGCGTCATTCTCCTCTGGTACAATTGATAGTGTGCTAGCATCAGCCCCCTCTGGTATACCTCATCCTGTGCCGGTAGTAGCTCCCTCCAGCACACCTAATTGCATGCTCGTGACAGCATCTTCAATGACACCTACTCATGTGCGTATACCTACTCATTCTACTTGCAAGCCAACACCTCTCCATGTTCCTCCTACACCCTTTTCCTTCCCATGCGTGTCCTCGGTCATTACAACTGTGGCCCAATAGCCTACTCCATAGCTCAAGATGAGTACCTCGGCATTGGGCTACTCCCGCAAGCCCCTGCTCGTCTTCGACCACTAGTTTTCGGGCTCCGTAGACCGCTGACTCGACACCAAGATGCCCAACTTGTAGTGTTCATAGTGGTGAGCCTGACATGAAGGCTCTTGACCTAATTGTCTATACGAACTACACTAAGGAGCACCCAACATGTCTTTTTGGTCACAACTTGGTCTTTCAAGATCTCTCAGACGCTTGCGATTTTGTAGTTGGCTTTGTCATGGTCATACCAAGTCTCGAGTCGTGTGTCTTAACCACCAAGAGCTCTCCCTTGACAACGCATGATCTAGGCACGTTGAAGGAGGCACTCTTGGCTCAAGATGCATTCTTCTGGCATGCTACTTGTAAGGGTGAGCTAAAAGCCATTTTTTAGCACGATGTCTATGATTTCTTCGACCTCCCACCTGGGCAAAAGGCTTTAGAGGCAAAGTGGGTTTTTGGCAAGAAGGTGAATCTTGATGGAAAGTAGAATCTCTATTAGGATCGCTTGACGGCCAAGTGTTTCTTCTAGGTTGAGGGCATGGACTTCATTGACATCTTTGCACCCGTTGTCTGCATGAACTCCACTCGTGCTCTATTTGGGTTTGTCGCTCACCACATATAGGAGATGCACAATATATGTGTGGATAATGCCTTCTTCCATGAAAACATAGATGAGGATATCTACACGATTCAGCCACCTGGTTTCATGGTTGGTGATAGAGTCTGGTGCTTGCGTAAGGCTTTGTATGGCTTGAAATAGTGATCCAAGTGCTAGTTGGAACAAGGAGATGACCAGCATAGTTACACGTGCCAGTTTTCTATAGATTGGCGCTGACTCATAATTCTTTATTTGAGGGACAGCTCAAAGCTTCACAACCATCCTGGTCTACGAGAATGACATTCAAATTATGTCTTCCTCTATGGACACCGTGAAGGGGGCCAAGGTATTCCATTGGGTTGACCACAGGATGAGGGGCCTTGGTCTTACATCCTTGTTTCTTTTCCTAGAGATATTCTGTGATTGTAACCGGTAGACACCCCTACTACATTAGGCATATTATGCCCGGAGGTTGAAGGAGTGGCTTACTAACCTCCTTGGTGTAGTTCCCACAGCCTCCACCCTTATCATACCTGACGCGCAAGATGTTGTGAAGGCGGATGATCCAAAACAGTTGGACAAGATAGTGCATGTGACCTTCTACTTGTGCCTCATTTACTCGTTGATATACTTGGTTACTACCACACGATCCACTACTTCCTTCGATGGTGACCTCCTTGCACGATTTTTCTTAGTGTTCTTTGCGCAAGAGCCCTTCATGCGACTGTGCAAGTGTTACGGGTCGTGGTCTTCACACCACACCTTGGACTCTCTTGCCGACGGTAGTATTTGGTGGTATTTGACATTTACACGCATAGTGTTCCTACATGTAGCCCTGATGGGTACAATTGGATGGGCTACATGTTCCTGTTGGGTGGTACTATTGTGTCGTGCCATAGCGACAAGTAGGACTGCACTGCATGTAGCTTGTTAGAATTTGAGTGCGTTGCATTAGGAATTAGGATTCCCCAGGCGTTGTGGCTATAACATTTGTTTTGTGAGTTCCATCATTCGATCCCCTCCATCGTGTTGTGCTATGACAACTAGAGTGCTCTTTCCATTGTAGAGAACTCCGAAGTGTTCCATGCAAGCACAAAGCACATTCATGTTGAGCATCACCTTGTGCACAATCTTGCAGATTGACAAGTGGTCTTCATCACCTTGGTCAACAGAACATGTAGCAGTCAGACTTCTTGGCCAAGCATTGGCATACAGAAAGTTCATGGTGGCCATTTGTTATGTCATACTTTGACCCTTGTCTGAGAGGGCCTAAGAGTGGGGTATGTGAGTATGGACTGCTGAGCATCTCATTAGCCATATGTGTCAATCATGCACGTGCATGGACATGCGTACCATCGGGACATGGGGGAGTGTGAGTCGTCGTGTGATGTGAGTCGTCTCCTTCTGACACCTCTAAGACAAACTAACACTGCCACATGTTTCCCTTGCGGTATGTCACGGTATGTATTTACGCTATGTGCATGTCAACTTTCATATATATTTGCATTAAGAAGAAATTGGAGAATTTGCGCATCTCCCTAGCCTAACCCTTCTTGGTTGTTGCACGTTCTTGCTTGCTAGTGCAACAGCTGACTAGAAAGCATCGCCATGTCAGTAGTAGCAAGGCGAGAGAGCTTTCTAGTGATTTATTTGACTTGATAAATGACCCACTTCGTGTAGGGTAATCATTCAAATTCACATGGTGGATACCCTCATGGTACAGTTCTTACACTAAAACACACCATTCGACCGTGGTTTAGTACGAGCAAATAGCTGGTGAAAGAAAGACTCCATCAACAAACATAGGCCAATCACGCCTGTCATTGATGTCGACCAGATTATTGATGCCATTGAGGCTGTTTTAGGGCTCCCACTTATGATCTTTTCAAGATACTCAACTTGTTTCCCATGACCTAGCATACAAGGATATCTTTGATAATGTAATCTGTGTCCCTGTTCACTTGAATGTGGAAGTGGTCAATTGAAGTCTCTTCGAGGGAATCTCAAACTGATGTTTCCATTTTGCTTGATTCTTCTCGCATGAATCGCCATGTCGGATAGGCAAAGTCAATCAATGACTAGGGTGTGCATTTGCTCGGTCGTGAATGGTTGTAACAATCAAGGTTTGATCTTTGCAAATTACTGTCCATGTAGTGTGATATTCGCCAGGCAGAGAAAGACGTAATCCCTAATGCAGAAGATTTTTTGGACATGATTTCAGTTTTCTCCTTGCTTTATTGTTGCCTAAGTCAATACGAGGGTCTATATTGTTTCTTTCCAGGTGCTTGAGAAGTTGCGACAATGGATATCAAATGCAAGAATGTTGTTTGGGCTCTATTGTCATACCGATGGGGCGGAAATACCATTGACCACTTTAGACAGTGTTTTACTTGTTTCGACAGAACTTTTAAATATTTGTGCAAGCTTGGTGATTGCTAGATTCACGGCCCAGTTAATACAATGAGGCTTGCATCAAGTGCAAGGAATTTGATCATTTATCTGATTAGTACGCCTGATTCCTTTGTAACTTAGATGAGGGGAAATTACTGATAACTGGCTCTGACTACCATTACGAGTCATCGGGTCATGTAATATCAGAAATTAAGGCGGCGGTCTCTGGAACTTATGAGTGTATGTGGCACCCCGTGTAGCCGTATGATGTAGCTTTGAGACAGACGTGGTATGTCCTTGGCAATGTCAGTGTTCATTGGTGAGACAAATCATGATATCCTAGAAAACCTGCCCACCACAAGGATGGCACCATATCCATCCGTAGAGGTGTCAGTAAATTCATGCAGAAATCCCCACCTGGTTATGCTCAAACAGGGAGAGGTAGGAGTAGCTGGGCTTGCCTTGTCTGAGGATATCCTTGCCACTAACAAGCGTTGTAAATTTGTTCAACGGAGCTACATCACTTTTATGTTGTCCCATTAGTAGTACTTCACCAACTTCTTTAGTTTCTTGTCTTCGCTAAAGTGTCCAGTTGGATCGGTATCATGGAAATATTTTTAACATCCTTTGTCCCGTGGTAAGAAAGCTTGGCAAGTTAATCGTCGTCATTAGTAGGAGTGATTGAACCACAGTTATGGTTTCATTGTTCCCGTCAAACTTCTCGTGATCTTTCACAAAAGCCTCGTGATTTGCAGGTCTTGTTGAATGAGCAACATGCTGACCTTGGCAATCAAGTATTGTCACCAGCTTCAATCCAGTGCGCCATTTGTTTTTCATGTCGATATTCGATGTCAAATTGGAAGTTGAACTCAACAAACACAAACCATCGAGATTGTCCAGTGTTGAGTTGTGATTTTTGTTTTCCCTCACGCAATGGTCAGTGCTGACAACACATATTCAGTATTTTAGGTAGCACCTCCACCTCTTGTACGCATGCATGATGGCCAATATTCCTTTCTTGTGTACCACGTACTTCTGTTCCGGTCAGTTTAGCCTTCTTAACATGCAAGACTGCTTATTCTCTGCAGTTGTTGCCTTGGAGGTGAACTACTTCGAATATTTGATCGGATCCATTTGTGGCCACGGCCATGGATGGATATGTGAGTCGTTGTGTTAACACCAAGGCCAGAGGGTCTCTAGAACAGTTAAATGCTCGCTTTTTACTCTACCCAACTGTACTGGGTGGTTTTCTGAGAAATATCGGAGAGAGGCACTAACACTCAATAGTAGTCCTTTACATATTGATGGTAGTGTATACAAAGCTAAGAAAAATCTAAATGGTGGTGGGCGTTGGCCAAGCAGCGACTGCCTTCACTTTCTTTGGTTCCATGGCTTTCCTCTGCCTATCATGATGTTGCACCAAAGCACAATCAAATGGCGATAATAGTCTCACTTTGATAGTTTTTTGTATAATTGATCTCTATATAAATTGCCGAGAACGTTTTGGGGATGTCCATCGTTCTCCGTTAGGGTGTGACTCTGCACTGTTATTTCATTCAGATATACGATGGCAAAGTTGTTGAAGTGCTGGAAGCAAATGTTGTTTGTGGCCACCGTACACGTAGATTGGGTGTGCGCGAGTCCAATCGACTTAATTATGAACTCAAACAATTTTCATCTGATGCACAATACCGTCTTCTCAATGTCATTATCATACAAGCGCATAAAATGGAGGGCGTTGCATTTGTTGATTCTAGCAATGAATTTCCCCCCGCGGAGTTGGTAAAAATACTCATCTGTCCGTGCAAGGAGAATGCGGTTCTTGATGGTGATGTCGTTCAATGCTAGGTAATTTATGCACACTTGCATATTGTGGATATTTTGTTTAGGGGCGGCATATTGTGACATGGATGGCTCTGAAAACCACTGGCCCAGAAATCTTCTAGCCTGGTTAGTACATGTTTGCTCATCCGATAGGTCCCTTGGACTGTCAACTTCTCCCGAATTCACGTTTATCCAATGATCAAAGTTTTATTGTGGAGGTATCTTTCAAGGTAGCTATAAGGATACATCCCCTTTAAACCCCTTGACAAATGATTAAACTTATGTAAAACGGCTATGAACTTATAACGTGTTGAGCAAAATAGGGTGTTCCTTTTCACGTTCTTGCTATGCTCTCCCCGACAATCCCCATTTCCACATAGATTAACCATGCTTGTATTCCAAGTTGTAGATATCACTTGAACGCACATAGCAATGTCCCCTTTGTGTGTAATATTCCGAGTGCAAACACTTTGTCTATTGATTCCTCCTTTGCTCCTTCTTGTAACTGTTGCGATATCTTTAGTCACTTTATATATGGTAGACCTCGCTTGTCGTCGTTGATACTCGCGTAGACTTTATTGTTGTTCTAGTTTACCTAGGATTTGCTCTTGTATGATGATTTTTGGTCCAAGGTGATTTTTTTCCTCCTTGTTAGGCAAGTCCACCAAACCTTTATGTCATGCAAATCTATAGTTTGTAGTCAAAGTGATGCATGAAAATTGATGGGCCTACAGTCACCCATGAACATTGTTCCTTCTAAAAAACCTTGGTTGAGCGTACAAACCTAGCTTCTGAACAGTATCAGTAGTATTAAATCATAAGAAGAACCTCCATTCCAGACAGTTGTGCAATATGTGTCTCGGGTTGTTGCAAGTCTATCGTAGTTGTTATTTGCATTGACTGACTACATCAATCTCCATTGGAGATGATGTTTTGATCCACAACAACTTTCCCCTGCCACACCACGGATGGTGGGCTTGGGATCGCCTGCCATGGGATTCCTTCACTCACGTCCGGCATAGATCTTAATCTTGATCACTGGCCGTGTCATTCTCCAACGGAGACGAGGTTTTGACACGCTACGAATTTCATATACCACAATGGGGTCCCTTCATTCATGCGTTGTAGTCAACTTTGCCTATACGGTGAGCTAGTGCAGTCATTATTGGTAGGCCGTCTTTGATGCCAATTTTGGCATTTGCTTGCTTGCATTGTAGGTCCTTGTTGCAATATAAACAGAGTTTTTTGGGAGCGAGGTCGCTACATGTGATAGATTCACAGAGTTATGCATATTCTCTGCCATGTTTGAACAGCGATGCAATAGTTGAAGTTTGTGTCGTATGTCTAGCCTTTTGCTCATTTTTCCGAGGCATGCGAGTATGGTATGAGTGACACATTTTCATCTTTCTGGTGGAGTTGTGATTCGTGCCACGTCCGATTGATTTTCTTGAGAGGTAGAATTCCTGCGGTCCACAATGTGAGAGCGGTCACCTGAGCTGTTGATACAACTCCCCTGGTCTCCTGCTGCCGTGGAGTGATCATAAGATCCGAACTCCAACTGAAAGTCATATCGCGCTAAGACGAGGCAATTGCGTTGATTTTCTATCTATCATTTTGACCAAAGTAGTGGTGAACTACATCTCCAAACTTGTGAACCACATCCCAACCGTCAGTTCTTTGGAGTTTACATGGCTGAACGATGTAAGAAGTGTCAGTCAAAATTATGCTTCTCTGTGAGTATTTCTTCCCAGATGCGCGCATTGTGAAGGCCCTCCAATGCCACTTTGAGTTGTTAGATCACATGGGTGTTAGGGCTCTCGAGTCCCAACAGATTTCTGTATGATTGTTTTTGTGCGAGCTTTGCGACCATTGCCTCCCATCGTGCCAAGTGTGTCATGAGCAAGCAAGAGCAAATGATAAGGATTCACCCAACCGAAGGGGTCCGTCACAAGATTGGCCGTTGGAATGTTCGGAACTGAACCATTTATCTTTAAGGTTTCTACTACTTCCTAGTTTTCCTTTTGAGCATCATTGACTACGTGATGGTGATCCTCCGTCAATGGAGACTTAACTTACTCCTCAACATTACAAGTTTTGCTCGTCCCATTATCCGCCGTCTGTGCAAATTGTGCAAGCTTATGGACCATGACGAAGTTTTCAGGACCAATGCAAGGTTGTTGCTTTATAGTTAACGTGTTAGCTACAAGTCGTGTGCCGCTACGCTATGAGAACAAGTGTTACACCAAAAACAATGTCGATGGTTCACTTAGGTGGCCCCGGGGGGGGGGGGGATGCTCGCAAAATTGAAAATGTCGGAAAGCTTGTATTTAATAGTAGGCATATTTGAATGACAACTTTTGGCCATGTTGAGCACATATACACAGTAGCGAGAAACAGAACAAGGCATTTGCTAGGTCTTGGATGCTCAAAACTTGTAACAGGTGTGATACCATGTCATGTGTGCTTGCTTCAAGAAACTCCGTCGAGAAGTTGGGGGTTTTGAGAATACCAAGGGGAGTCTTTACAAAACCCTAGCATGATATATATATGGTGATTGAATACTATCAAAACATTGATACTTTTTGAAATGGCTCTACAACCAGGTATGGGAAGTGGCTGACATTGTTAAAACATTTCACAATGGAATATCGAAGGTTAAGACAAGTGGCCAAAATCATATCATCCTGTCATCCCAGATCCTCGATTTTTTTTTTCATTCCATTTCATTGTGATGGACCATGCACATTTCGCTGAGAGTAACACTTTACATCAGCGTGTAATGGTGCCGTATGGATAGCCAATGTAATGTCTACAAGGCAATATCCTCGTACAAGACTTCATCGCACCGCCATCGTCCATCATACCATGGAATTAAGAAAGAAAATAGTAATCAAAATGAGTATCCCCTACGATGAACATTCATACCCGAAAAACACTGTGGCAATGGATGGCCAATAGTATTGGGCCAAAGTTGCTCCTAGGTAAACAAGGCACCGGTGGCCATTCACGTAGTGAATGGCACGACTTTCATAACTTTGACGGCCAATCCAATACAAACCAACTTATCTTGGCGGACCATTCGCCTCCACTACTACCCGTGAACAAGACATCTGGCACAATACAAGGCACCGGCCAACGGGATCACATTGACAAATATTTATGCTTTCAGTTGTTGAGGCCCAAGAGCCTCAACGCCCATTTGCTCCACGTGAGATCAACATGAGGATGGAAGCGAAATGCTACTTGGGGGAAACAACATGCTATTGACTAAACCAAAAACTAGTGTGGCACTTCCAAAACGATTTAATCTTGCAAACAAACGAACGAAAAAATCGATGTGGTTAATAAGTCCACGGGTGTCTTTGACCAATTGTGGGATCAGCAACGGTAATAAGAAAACATACATTGCAGTTATGCTTTTGCTGAGCACAGTGTTAAGTTTGTGGTCTGATTCAGAGGTCACACAATGGCAAATGAACACAATCAGAGCTGTATCAACAACTCGCGCGATCGCTCTCACGGTGGCAAGTGTTCCACCTCTCGAGCATAACAATTCAACGTGGCAGAAATCACTGACTCCAATGGAAAATTGGATGGATTAGCGCATGTCATACTCACATGCCTCAGAAAATGAATGAGAATTCCAACACATAGTAGAAGCTTCAACGATTACGTTCGTAATCTAGCGTGGCAAGGTACACATGTTACTTTTCAACACCATGACCTATAATGACCTCGCTCCAAATCAACTTTTTTTTCCATTACAATAACGGCTTAGGTCTCATCTTCCAAGAAGTGATTGTCATCCAAGAATATATCTTGCAAGTGATTAGAAAAACTAATCATATCGATAGCATCAATTACTATGCTCGGATTCAACAATCCAAGAGCTGACTACCCCCATCTAGCAACCCTTATTGTGGCACCAAATTGAAAATAAGGGCTTAAAACATTATTGTTTCAAGTGCCTTAAAGTGCATTGGGAAGCTCTTGAGGAACTGTATTTCCAATTTCTAGCCCCTGTAAGCTTCTCCTTCTCCCCTAAAGGCTGTGCGGATTTCTTTTGGACGGGTGGGGAGTGCCCACCTCCAAACCACTAGTTTCCCCCCTCTCCTCAAGACTCTTTACTCCCTCCTTCAACCAAATATTGGGGTAGTGCCCTTCCCTTAAAATGGGGACTCTCGCGGCCTAAGAAGACAATAAAAAGGAGGAAGGTGCCACTTGGGGACTCTTTGGATACCTCCCCATCACCTTAGGGAAGGAGACGTCTCCAAGGAGGCACAATACGCGCCATGAGGACCCGAGAGGAGGCCAGTATATACCAAAACTTAAGAAACAGACAAAGAAGAGTGAGGGAGGAGGGTGTGAGGGTGGAAAATCTAAGTAATCGTTGAACCTCCTCACCTCTTCCCCACCGTATGAGTGGTGGTTCAATTTGTCCAGCCTCGTTGGTTTTGTCTTTGCTTTGCTTTCTCATGCACTCTAGCTTTACGCGTGTCGAAAGTCATGGCTCAGGGTGTTACTTTGAACCCACGCGACAGTGCCATCCGCACCAGCGTGGGAATTTAGTGTTTTTTCTATCGCGTGATTGTGTCGACCGTGGTGGCCTAGAAAGATAGAGATAAGTTTTCTAACCGTCCCACCAATAATATGAACAAGCATATTTCAAGGGACAATACCTCCCAAAGGTTGTGGGGTGACACTCACAACATTCTTAACATGCTTCTCACATGGACAATGAAATGGCAAGTGCCGGACCGTCGGAGACCAACAAGGGCAAGGTGGTAACAATCTCATCACACGTCCTTGAAAAAATCCAAATCTCAGGAGCTGGAATTGTGGAAGTCATGGCATGTGTACAATGAGTCGAAAAAAAACAAAGGGGAAGGAGCAGACAAAGAAGATCCTTTGTGGTTTTGAAATGTGTGAAAATCGATTACTCATCTAGAAATCATACAAAATCATGAACAAAGGTTCGTGATAAAACGAAACTTAATCATGAATACAAGAAGAATGTATTGATGATATTGCTGTGCATGAAGAGAGTAGTTGTTAAAGTCATGGCGTGGAATGAGATTTGCACTATGTAGGAATCCCTTGCAGTTTATTCAACAAAGGGGATGGTTTTGAAGTTGGGTTTGAAGACTGAACCTTGAGTATTTGAAAGACGAGATTTCAATTAGAGAGCCGAGAACTACGTGATGTGATGGCCTGGAAGAGTTTACCAATGAGCAACCAGAAATTAATCCTCTAGCAATAATTCATTGACGGTATAATCCACAAGTGGTCTTGAGCCAAGGCAGAGTCTACGTTAGCATTCTTGGTATAAAGCAAAATATGCCTCTCATCACTTGACATGTGTCCCAGTGTTTAAGATGTAGACGAGGAAGAATTACTAATGGAAGTTTAACTGACTACAACACGATGAGATACGGCAAATCACATGCTCAACGAGGCTAGGTGGCTCACTCATGACTCGTTCATGATGAGCAAGGTAAACATGGTGATAGTTGACGGAGTGAGATTGTAGGCCTCTTTGGAACAAAAAATCAACAGGTTATGGACATGCACAAAGAGTTTGTAGCACTCATCAATGAATGCAAAGGAGCTTTATCCAACGCCGTTCCTAAAGCAATATCTCCAAAAAAGATCATTAAGCACTAGAACGACCTTAAGCCGGGCTGTAGACCAACGATCAAGATGACCTATTGGATGAGTGTTCACAATCTATCGGGGTCAAAACACCCATTGGACAAAATGGCGATACAAGGAGTTTTCCTGTTCATATCACAATACGCAACAACAAAGTTTTGTTTTAAAAATGGATGAAATAAATGTCAATGTGTGTAAACTATCGTTCATCAAATGACACCATGGTAAAAGAGAAATACCCTCCTCTGTAAAAAAGTGAGCATTTAAACCACCTTTGAAGCATGATAACTTTCTCCGAAGTTGACATGTAGAGATATTTTTACATGACTGAGGTAATCAAGAGACGGATGTTGCTTACTTGTTTGAAGTGTTTCAAGCTCTTGTGTAGCGTGGCACTGCCACGCCGACCAGTCGAAGGATCTGCGTGGCTCGAGTGGGGTCACCTGGGATTTTGGGCGATGAGACGGGATGGCTTGAGGGTCTAAGACCCTCAAGCATCGCGGGTTTGGCCTAGTCGGCCAAAGATTCCATCGAATCCGTTACATTGGTGTCAGAGTTCCAGGGCTAAAATCTCAGGTTTGTCGGAGATGTCGAGGCGGCTCTCACTCCTAGTGGGGGAGAGTGCAGCGTGGCAGTGCCACGCCGACCGGTCGAAGGAGCCACGTGGATTGAGAGGGGTCACCTGGGACTGTGGGAGGTGAGACGGGATGGCTTGAGGCTCAAAGGCCCTCAAGCAATGGGGTTTTGGCCTAGTCGGCCAAGGATTCCGTCGAATCCATTACATCATGGTTCATAATTAGTCCAACTCAACGACAACCCAGTGTAATGCAAGTGGAAAGGAGGTATGATGAATCCTCCGGAAATTATTACAAACTTAACAAGGTGAAAATTTCATTGAAAAGGTCTTGAAGTTTGAATTAGGCTACAGTCTGGTCAAGTTTTTTGCCTCGTTGTCTATAGCGGACAGTTCACCATGGATCCGAGAAAGGCAACAATCATCGATTGGCCACCATCCACAAAGGGTCAAAATATACAAGTGTTCTTGGGGATCTATAATTACTACCATTGATTTGTTGAAAACATTATACGGTGTTGATGCCTTTTGATGAAGTGGATTTGGGGTAAGTAGAAAGAAACGTTCAATAGAAAGATCGCTCTGGTCCCACCATAAATCTTGTGATGTGATAACAAATGGATGGACTACATCATGGCCGTAAACAAATCAAAGCCATTATTCCCTAATGTATCGGTGGTGGAGTACGACTCCATGGTGTCTGTGTCTAAGGTACTAATTGTGCTGGAGCTGAGCTACACAGTGAACAAAAAAACGACGTTGGTGGCTGTGCACGTGCACGATGCCCGATTACGTGGCTTCCCCTCCATCTTCAATGATTGAGACAAGAGGTTCATTGTTGCATTTTCACGTGTGACCACGAGTTGTTGAGAGAATTTGATGTAGCTGGGAACAATCTCATGTCTGCAAAAAATTAGGTAAACTGAGTGAAAACATCAGATGCTCGAGTAGTCACTAATAATTATGTGCTAGCCACGTGAGTTTAGCTAGGTGGACAAACTACCTACCGCCGAAATCACACACAACCCATGGAATTCGCAATAAACAAGATAAACACCTCTTAAGGTGGTTTAGGAGAAACCATGCACAACCTCTGTTGGTATGGAGTGTTTAAGCATGCAAGACAACACATGCAAGACATTCACAAAGGCTTGAGGAGTATGAAGTGACAGACGGACAAGCTTCAAATAAACGAATTGTCCCACCTCGGTCATTGTGTTCTACTCGGCTTGGCGAATGTCAAGTGGGAAGGATATGGTTGCATAAAGCTTGAACATAATTGGGTGGTCATCATGGAGGAGATGCGAGCACCCGCCATTGCCAAGCATGATCTACTTTTGCACCGTGGCTATGCACATACGATTCCATACATGCTGACATATAGTCCACCCAGACCCAAGTTTATACTTCATTCACAAGTATGTACCTATGCCACCCCTTGTGGAAGCAAATGAAGTTATGGAATAAGAGACCAAGGACGTCCTTGGACACGAACGTTGAGGGGAAGGGATTGACATCATTATCCAGTGTCAGGGAAACAACACATTGCAATACTGTTGGGAGTCATGTAATACCCTACAAGATGTCAACTAAAGTATGGAAGACCTTTTAAGCTTGCATGGACTTATGGTTCATAGCGTGTCAAGATACAAGACTAGAAGGGAGAGGAAGTGTAATATCCCTGGTGTACAAGAGTCGTAAAACCTTGCTTATGGGTACTTCTGCCATTACGATCATTGCTAGTTACGTGAAGACCTCTTGATTATTAGATCAACTGACTATGGGTATCTTGACCAATCGTTGCAACATATGGTGCATCTTTCTATGGGGTTCTGACAAGTTTGGCCAGGCTCTAAACGGACCACATATTTATCACAACCCGTATAAATCAGTTGAACATGCTTGGTAAAGTTCTTGATGGTTCCAGACCTTAGTAAAAAAACCCTTGGATTTTCTTGAAACCCCCACTCCTCCGTGGAGATTCTCAAAGGAGCCACACGTGACACACATTTCATAGGTCACTCGAATTGAGCGTTGGAGACGTCAAGTATACCCAATTCTTTTATTTTCACCTTGTACACGTGTGGTTTATAATTTCAAAGCTTGTCATTGATGTATGATTAATACTTGTTTCTCCAAATCATATTTTGCTATACAAATTCCATTTGTTCATCATTTACACTACACTTGATGTAATGCATGGATATTTCTGGGAATATGGGTGGAAAAAAAATTACGTATACAAAATTGGTTTGGGCAATGTGGCTCTGACAAAATAAGGGCCACTTGAAGTTTGCACATGGAAAAAACCATCGCCTTATTCTTGCATAGGACATTTGTGAACCGTCGTTCTTCCCTCGAAGTGTTGACGACGTTTGCTATCCTATTGTTAGTTTCATGTGTCATTCTATAACCCTGAAACAATTTGAGTTGAAAATAGGTAATGAGAATAAGTTTGGAAACATTGTGTGGGTTATAGGAACTGTTTGACTCTACTACCATGAGGCCCATGTTGCAACTCCAAGGAGAAAGAGATTCCCTATGAAGAAGCATGGGCTCTTGTGGTCGGTTGTACTCTATGCACCCAAAGACTGCTTCTTGATACATCAAGCCAACATTCAATGCAGTTTGCTACCCGGTGAAATTCGCTGGCATAGATAGGGTGCGGTTGGTAAATGCCAGAATCCATCATTGAATGCTTTAGGACAATTTTTTGCACCTTTTGTTGGAGGACTCTCCCAGACGACACATCTCACCATGCCTCTCAAACATTTTAATTTCCAGTCAGAAGAGTAGTGTAGGTTGTCAGGTCCACATTAATTTTCCGAATCATGAACGAACATCGGTTCTCAAATTAAATGTTCACACACGATCGGTGGAAACGGGGATTGTTGGGATGATCATGTTGAGCCACCGGTGTGCCGTGCGAGGACCCCCCATGGTTGCCAAACATGGGAAGAATGAAGTCATTCCGAACGAATAAACGCGGAGGGTCGAGCCACCCTACGTGGACGACTTTCGGAGAGGCTTGTTGCATGGTTTGGTTGAAGATTTTCAATTGCGCCTGGTTGGTTGGGACATCGATTTCCACATGTGTTGAGCCCGTTTTCTCCAATTTTAAACTGGCAGTAACCTCTTCGATGCACGTGCCGGAGACATCACCATGACACATGCGTAAGCATTTGTATTGAAGTGGTCAGTACATAACCTCGATTTCATCGGATCAACTCTATCACGACTAGAAAGAAGACAATTCCATCCCCATTCATTTGACACTACGTAGAGCATGGTAGAAGAGTAGCCATGCTCGGCATTTGTCGCTCCGCCAACTCCTCCTGACACGGTCAATGATTGCCACCTCCCGGTCCAACCATCAACATAGTGATAGCCAATGGTTGGATGAGTGGTTTTCTTCACTCATAAAAAACGCGCCTTCTTGGCCTTGACCGTGTTTCCACTGGATGAGTCTAGTCGCATGAGCCGTCGGTATAGAGACTTATGACTTGGTTCCTGCGAGGACGCGGCAACTTTCCGAGGTACCTTGCTTTCCTCACTCACGTAGTCCATATGCCCTGGCTTTCAAACACGGGTCACCATCCGCCCCGTGTTTCAGATTTGAGTCACCGTCAGCCCCTCCTTAAAAAATCAGGTCTTCATATGCCTTGCATCGTGACGCCACTACTCCACATACCATGTGGGGTACTGGTTCATGTCTATTTCTATGTCGTGTGATAAAGTATCTCTTTTATTTGTGACTGGATGGATGTGTTTGTTTAGTAATGTTTGTGAGGTTAATGTCAGTATTTGTTGGAGTGAATGATCCATAATCATCAATGCTGCGGGTCCAAGCAAAGGGGGGGGGGCGTTTGCGGGAGCGGGGGGAGGAGAGTGGGGGGTGAACTTTGCGTAGTTCAACATTTGTCGAACGGAACAAATTTCCCACTTCAACCGAAATGGATTTGTCATGACCATTTTCATTACAAGCAGCATTAGGATTGGCATATAACATAAACTATAACATCCTATCTTGGTTGTGTAAACTCGTTGTTCAATATGAGTGAGTACATGCCATGTACCCCGTCCTTATCTGTCGTGCCCCATGGAGTGTATGTGCCTCGTACAAAGTCCTCCGAATGACGGGGTGGGTGGTAAGGTCGAAGCGATACGCCGGATATATGGTGAACGATTTTTCAATGTCGGGGCGAATCGGTCACTAGCCTTCTGAATTCAAATGAAATGATGACCTTCTTCTAAAAGATGGGGTGAATGACGCTAGTCCTTTCAAAACTCAGGGTAACCAAGGAATTTCCTGTGCCAAGATGTCTGGTTGGGGGTGACTTCGCTTGGTTGGGAGGAGGTCAGATCTAGTGGACCCAACAATGAGCAAACCAACATATTTTGTCACCATCGCTTGCCCCAAAAGCAAAGATGTAGTTTGCAAAAAATAAATGGCGCGTCGTACCTCGCTTGGTACCTCTACTCTGCATAAAAACTACTCGACAATCGAGCACATTAATGGCTTAGTCGCTGCATTAAACCGACAGGTTGACGGTAGTTACGTGGCAACGGCCGTGCTTGGCAACACAGAAGCAAACACGCATGAATTTTTTCACTCGGTCGTACTTTTTAGCAATCGGTGTCGCGCCTAGTAACCAGTTGCAAAGGCTGCTGAGTGTGGCCTTAACGCTTATCCAAGTGGATTTGTCCTACTAAAACCACGATTTTGGATAACGTTTGGCATAAAATCGAGACCTCACTCACATTTTACCTTCAAGCGGCGAGGATCGGCTAGGTGCATTACTCTCGACGTTGGATGAGGTCATCGTCAGAGCGTGGATCGCGAGACCACGAGTCTCGCGATGTAGTGAAAAGTATGTACCCCATGGGCTTACCCATCACAGACAACAACGCTAATTGGCTCGTCCAACTGGTTCAAGCCAGTCCTTCGTAGTGGTTACGTTTGGTCCATGCCTCATGTCCCCTACAAAGGTGGGACATGTTGTCATGCCGACATCACCCCACACTCAGGCCTCGATTTCGTGGAGTCGCTCAAACCCTAGCTCTACATGGCTTCCTGGTCCGCCGGCCGCTCTCGTGTTTCTAGGTTCAATGCACTTTGATCGGCGCTTGCATTGGCTATAGACGCCCCAGTACCCTACTCCACTTTGATTTCGAATTTAACCATTTTTACCTTGGTTGAAATTCGTTGGAATTGGAATTCAAACCAAATTCAAAGGAAGTAAAAAATGATTTAAATGTTTAATATTTGAATTCAACACTCCACCGTTCACCAATTTGTTCCTGTGGCCCTGGGTCTTATATTCATTGTTTCTTACAGTTTCTGTTTCATGTGCAGAAAATCTATACCGAGTATTTTATGGCAACTTGTTTCGCTCTTCACGAGCTCGAAGATTGAAACAGCCTCGTCATCACACTTGGCGACAGCCTCCTCGTGAGCCTCGCTCGCAGCCTCGGCTTGGAGCGAGGCTGACGAGGAGCCATGGCCGCTGGACTCTTGCGAGCATTCGTCGAATCGAAAAATCTGAAACATACTATTTGTCGAATTCATAGTTTCTAGCCCGGGTTTACGTTGAATTGAAGGGTATACAAAAATAATGCAAAAGCTTAATCTATTGATCGAAATGAATTATGCATCAAATCAATATTCGAAATTCAAGTGCAGTAGGGTACCCGTTGCAAGTGATGCCTCCGCCTCGCAAGCTGGCATCAAAGGCAGTCTTTCGACAGCCTCCTAGCCAGCCATTCCCCGCCGGGCTAAGACGTACCTAGCCGCGTCTCAAAGGGCACTGCTAGACGCCTCTCCCTAGAGGCGCCATCTTCAAGCTCCCAAGGACCCCCTCCTGTCGGAGTTGGAGTAACCTGTTCTACTGGCTTCCTCCGAACCGCAGTTGCTACCATATCGGTGGAGACAAGTCGGAAGAATTACTAGCTGGTAGGAGTCTGGCTTCTAGTTTTGTAGCGCTTTCATGCCCTCATCAACGAGGACTACCTCAAGGAGAACCTACCGCATATGTTCTACACTTAATCGCAGTGCAGCACCTGCCTCTGTACCCTGAAAGCCGGGTACAAGGAGCTTTGCTAGCTCGCCAACGCGAGCGCGATTGGTTGGAGTAGCGGCCTTCCCGTCCTTGATCAAGAGGTTTGGAATGACTTCAAAGAATTCGACTAGGATGGCTTGGTGTGCTGGGCCGACGCTCGTCTTGTTTGGTTGGAGGGGTGCTATGCGTTGTGGCCAAATGAAATGGCTCGGGGTGGGTTGGCGGCCAACGCGCGAGTGGGGTTGCTGACGTGCTCGTACTGCCTTGGGACGCCGAGGCAAAGAACGAAGTCAACGTAGACGACCTCCATGACATGCCCCCCCGCCACAACCCTTGCATCGTCAATTGCGGGATATACAGTTGTAGGTGGTGAGTAGACATCCGCAGGATTCGAGCCGGTTCCCCAAATTGTGGGAGCCGGTGGTGTGCATGTTGACATTGGTGTGGATGGTAGTGCTACGGATGCATGCACAAATTTGTCGGGTGGCGGGGTTGGCAATGCAGGAATGTTGAATGGTAGCGGGGAAGGCAAGCATGTGCTGGGTGGCGGGGGTGGCAATGCTGGTCGTGCCCGTCTTGCCAAAGGTACAAGAGGGGGGGGGGTAGCGATGGATGCAGGGGATGAAGTAGGTAGTGGTGGTGCCGAGGCGACAACTCATATTATACAGGAGGGGCTAGGTTCCCCTGTCAACCGTGGCAACTGTGGAATGTCTGCTGATTGTAATGTGGTTGAAGCAACATTGCAACTGATATAGTGCCTCAATTGTATGGCTGGTGCGGATACCGGGCCATAGTTGACGCATGCAATCCGCGTGGTGAACAAGGAGTTCCACATCCCACCACAGTGCGCGATAGAACTCTTGGTCTTTCTGACTGAGCACCCCAAGACTGCGCAGGGTTTTGTGGAAGCCGATGCGAACGTGTAGGCACTCTAGGGCCAGTTAGGCTGACATTCATGGTGAGTTTGTGTACAGCCTTGTCCATGCAGCTTTCACACAATGTCGCAGACCTCATTGTCTTGTACTTTACAAACCCCAAATTCTGTCAACTCATGATTTTGTGCTGTCTGTTTTACGTGTCCTACCGGTGAGGTGACCGTGTCTGTGTGTATTGGCTCCGACAACGGCATGGTTATGCAAGCATTTATTGTGGGGGTCCTAGTGGAGTAGGATTAGTGAAATTGAGGGGTATGATTATATGCACAGCTTGTCGTACGGCCCACGAGGCAGCTGTTTCAATGCGTGCCTACAATAGAGGCTATGCCTCTGGTTCAAGGGCAAGAGCTATTGGAACTTTTCCTAGGGTTGCAGGGGTCCTACTCTTTGGTGCCTGATGGCCACATTTGTGAATTTTCACCTTGATGCCTGGCCATGTTTGCTTCCTCGTTTCTATTTAGATGAACTTGTGCCCGTGAATCCAATTCTGCTTTGTTTTACCATGAAACAATAGACATGGCCTACATGAATGCTGGCCATGATATAGGACATACCCAACCAAATCATGCATACTGCCGATGTATAGAAGAGCATGTCTGGATGTTAGTTGATATAATTGAGGAAATCCTAATGCTTATTAGGACATATAAACATGTGACCTGTCTCCAATTTACTACATGCTAGGTGCAACACTTTTAACATGTGAGTAGATTCAACACTAGTAACAAAGAGAGAACCTGAATCCATGCAATGGATGATGGATTAATAGAGAAGTAATGAAAACATGGGGTACAAATTATGGCACCAACGAATGACAATCGGAGTTTTATCCTTTATCTATGCTGACATCCCAGATACGTAATGCACGATGTGTAGCTTATGGCAAGTACATGTGTCTAGCCATGGACAATCGCCACGCCCTAGCATCCTCATCATCTAGGATGCCGACTGGCTCTTCCATGTTATCGCGCTGCCAATGCCGGGTTTCTTCAATGTCCAGCCTGAACCCCTTACAATACCTCTCTACAACTCCTACACACTTTAACAAAACATTATGTAGAATGCAACATGCAACAACGACGTCACGTTACACACGGAGAGAGTAGCCTTCCATTTCATGTAGAATTTGAAACTTGTGCATCGGCTGCCCTATCACATGTTCTACTGTCATCCGTAGCGCGGAGTGCCACAGGTTGAACAACTCATGTGGAGTTTGCGGTTCAAAGGGTGCACCATCGACCCCATCGTCACGCAAGTGATAGCAGACGCCTTGAAAGGGAGTTAGCACACTCCTGTTTGGTGCATAACCAACGTCGCCAAGGAAGTAGCGGCCGTACGGAATGTCGAAACCGTTGTTCATGGCGTCTCGCAAAACACGGCTGTCGTGGGCTCTCCCTTCCCACCCAGCATGTACCCATGATATGGTGTCGTCGAATGCCGCTGATACTAGCACGCTGTGTGTCCTCTGGCTCTTCCTGTTGTCCTAAGGCCCCTACTACCGCAACCCACGCTGAAATGTGGGTTCCATCTAACGCACAGATGCAGTCAGAGACCTGAAGACTTTCGGTGGTATGCAGTCTGCGCTCGGTGGTGTGATAACTGTAGGTGCAAGCAGTAGAATGTGGTGTAGCACACGCTAGAAATGGCGGCCAATAGTTTCAGCACTATGACGAAAGGCTTCCACACGCCTCTGTTGTCCCTTACCTTGCGTCACTGTGGATAGGAAAATGGCCACTACCTCCTCTGCTGACACCCATCTCGTAGACTCCAGTCCAACCTCACGTAGCATGCTGAAGAGTATGTCAAATCGCCATGGATCAATGCGAAGCACATCGTACACACGTCTGGCGTTGGTCCCATGGTGCTGGAGGTCTGACGTGTACCGGTGGCCGGTTAAGGCACGGGTTAGATATGATTGCTTCAAGTATGGTATTGCACCCAAGGTGTAGAGAGGGATGGCCAGAAACATGGCGGTGGACTCAACATTAGAATCCATGGCGTACGACTGAGCTTTCTAGGTGTAGTACGTTGTTATGTAGGTTGGGAAGCAGTGGGCAGGACGTCTATGTCGCACCTAAGGGCTTGTGGCCTCGGTCTTGGGGTCTTCGCCTGGCGAAAGGGTTTCGTCAAACCTGACGTTTGACGACGTACGACCCTATTGCGAGGACATGCGATCAAACGTGGCTGAATCTAACTATTGGCGTGAGGGAAGCTTTTCACGCGACGTCGTAAAGCCTGTAGGTTGAACAAACCTATGTACGTTTGCATCATGAATTTGCATGAAGAAGCAATCGAATATATGGACCGTAGACTAGGCAGTTCTCACTGTCCACGTCACTACATGTAAAGTTAATCCGTCGAAACATTTACTTAGATAGTCCTATGCCCGGAGAGACCATGAACCTTCGTTGCTGATGTCATCATGTGAGTGAGTTGTTTCACGCAGGTTCACTCCTGCGTCAACGTCAAGTTCAGTTGGTTTAGGTGGTTGAATTCGGCCAATCATGTATTCCAACTGAATACCTCTCCCTTTAAGGCCTGAACACCGCGGACAGGACCGACTGCCCATCGCTGGAATCCGTCGTTGAGGAGGCCCATCAACGTACTCCAGCGATTAGCGGCCGCACCCACAGTTCGTCGGGTGGGCCCGACACGGTGAACACCTTATCGTTTGGGGAGAGACAATCGTGAAGTGAATGCTTTCCCGGCGCGGCTGCGTTATGATTGCATTCTCAATGTTTNCCCTTTAAGGCCTGAACACCGCGGACAGGACCGACTGCCCATCGCTGGAATCCGTCGTTGAGGAGGCCCATCAACGTACTCCAGCGATTAGCGGCCGCACCCACAGTTCGTCGGGTGGGCCCGACACGGTGAACACCTTATCGTTTGGGGAGAGACAATCGTGAAGTGAATGCTTTCCCGGCGCGGCTGCGTTATGATTGCATTCTCAATGTTTGATTATGAACGCACACACAGCATGACTGCCTTCGGAATAGGAACAATAACGTCATGCGTGCCTTTTACGCCAGGTGTGACTTGTTGGGCGGCAACTCCCCTGCATGAACTTGTCCGGAAACCAGCATGACGCCAAGTTGCATGGAAAGCGTGTCGGCTGTATGCCACCGAGGGCCAATCGCAGGCAAGCGGCAGCAACGCCCTCTTGTCCGATAGGCGGGCGGCGGCGAGGCACTGCGCTTGCGTCGCTACTCGTCAACGTGGCAGTGAACAGCTACCTCCGGACAAACGAGATTCGCAGCTGACGGGAATCTTCGCGGCAGCGAGGTTAGACATCCGCATTGGCAGTGCATCGCCCCCACCCCCAACCCTCCCAGTTCCCTCCCCCGACCCCAGCAACCCGCCCCCCTGCTGTTCCTTCAGGACCCGCCGAGTCGCATGAGCGAGCAGCCACACATTTTCGGTTAGTTCTCTTCTGGCTGTCAGGAACTGAAACTATGAGCGTCTTGATGACGTCACGTAAAACGTACATTGACGTGCAAGAACGTGCAAGATCGTGCACTGAAAGACAAGTCCGTAAGGAGGAACAGACAAATGTCAGCTTCCTGCCGGCGGGTTGACAGCGAAGTTCACATATTGACAAAAACTTCCAGAATGTCCCCCTTTTCCGGCTGTCGCTGTAAAGGCCTAGAGAGGTGGTTTCCACACAACTTTGACAGCTTGGCTAGAAACTTTTGAAAGAAAACGAGGGTTAACTGCGGCGCAGTGGCAGTCGCTTTCATATTTTAAATGTTGAGTCGTTATGCGATTCGAGTAACGAGTGCAAGATTGCGCTCATTCCCCGTCCGCATGTTACAAGGTAATGCGGTTACGACCCGAGAGCGCAACTTCACTGTCTTAGCATTAGACGTCAATTCGTTTTTAATCTGGAGTTTTAACCGCGACTCTTCACTGCCTTAACTCCAACTCCTCGATGCGTTCTGTTGCGCAAGCATGAAGACACTCCACATGAGCAGCCAGCTGTCCATCGTCGAATGAAAAGTAAAAGGAATGTCATGGCTAACGACTAAGTCCATCGAGCCGCACGTGGAGAACGAAACATTGATAGCTATGGCTCCCCACCGTACACCCTGCTCTTTGCACGATGGCAACTCTCGCCAGTCTCAGACGCACAGCTCAGCAACATGCCTAGCTTGTCGGTTCGTGAGTCGTGTTGTGGGGCCGCAATCCCTGTCCGATCTGTTTCGCTACGGTGACTCGCCCCCTCGTTTCGCAAGAACAGTAGCTTGTGCCCCCTAGATGACGGCCACTGACGGCCACGGCGCAAGCCTTCAACCTAAGTTGCCTTGCTTGAGTTAGAAATAGGGGGTGCGCACCAGCGCTTTGTTAGTCGTCGGTCTTGTGCGCCGAAGGGAGAGATGACAACATCGACCAGCCTTGCGAAGGGATTGTTTGGTCGGAGGAGGGGGAAGACAATGGTGATGGGAGATCGACCGAGGACGGCGAGGAGCGATTGGAGTTGACTCGAAGGAAAAACGGAAGGCGTTTGGGCAACGTATTTGCTTGTAGCAAGGGCATTCCTTGAGGCAGACAGACAGGCAGACAGACAGGTAGACAGGCAGGCGGAGGCAGGCAGACAGTAAGCGGCAGAACCACATGGAGAAGAAAGAGGTGTGGGTGGTGGAGGTGACGTCGGACAAGGAGGCCAGCAAGGACAGCCTGGTGGTGGCCCTGGCAGAAGCCAAGCTGCTGCTGCAGCAGCAGCAACAGCAACATGCGGCGCACCAGCGGATGACGCGGCTGGTGCTGAAGCTTGTGACCGTCATGACATCGGCGCCCTGCGCATGTGAGTGGTGAACCCAGCAATGGCCGCCGTTTGTTGTTTGCGTTTCAAAAGTGTAGACCGCGTGCGGCTGGGCATTTTAAGCCGCGAGCGGCTGAGTAATGTAGGCCGCGAGCCGTCAGTCACGGTCGGTCCACACCACCCTTCGGGCCGTAACCCTTATCCCTGGTTGCTGAAAGCCATGCCTCGCCGGGGAGGCAGAGATGACCAGCGAGCCGTTTCAGTGCAGGCGCTAACTGCTGACACCTCTCGCCCTCGCCTTGGGAGGTCTCGACCGTGGTCGACTTGCGTGGGCGCTGCCTCGCATGTCACCCTGTGCGGCGTGGGCTGGGGTGGGCCGGCTGGCAGTGCGCGTGTGCATCGGCTGGCGTAGTGCTGTGCACCGCATCCCGTCTCGTCGTGTTGCGCAGTAGAGGATCGGAGGTGCGGTGTAGGTTGTGCCTTGGCCGCGTCAATGGCTGGCTGGTTTCGGCTGCGTCAGCACATTGTTTTGCGGGGGGCATCTTGGTCTGGTGTAGGGGGTGGTTTGTGGCTGGTGTGGCGTGGGTCAGACGTGGTTGGGCAGGGCGAGGGTCAGACGGGGAAGAGCATCGCGAGGGGCAGACGTGGCAGGGCAGGGCGAGAGGCAGTCGTGGTAGGGCAGGGCGAAAGGCAGACGTGGTAGGGCATGGCGGGGCATGCCTTCCAAGTGATGGTTGTACTGCGCGTGCGCGTGCGCGTACGCGTGCGCGTGCGCGTGCGCGTGTGCGTGTGCGTGCATGCGTGCGTGCGTGTAGGTGGGTGTGCGCGCGTGCATGCATGCATGCATGCGTGCAGAGGTTGGGGCTTGCATGCGTGCATGCGTGCGCGTGTGCGCGCGTGAGTGCGTGCGTGCGTGGGTGCGTGTGTTCGTGCGGGCATGTGTGCGTATGTACTTGTGAGAGTGCGTGCGTGCGGGTGTGCATTTGTGTGTTCGTGGGTGTGTGTGGGTGCATGGATGTGCGCGCGTGTGTGTGCGTGCGTGCGTGCGTGCGCGCACGCGTGCGTTTGGCGTGCGTCTGGCGTGCGTCTGGTGTGCGTCTGGCGTGCGCTTGGCGTGCGCTTGGCGTGCGCTTGGCGTGCGTTTGTCGTGCGTTTGGCGTGTGTTTGGCGTGTGTTTGGCGTGCTTTTGGCGTGCGTTTGGCATGCATTTGGCATGCATTTGGCGTGCGTTTTGC